>JAUJYP020000357.1:110000-112500 GCA_030674075.2 Linum usitatissimum | reverse complement strand
GTTCCTTATCCGAGGAGTCACACCCCCTCTAAACTCGTCATCTTAACGATTTTTGACCTGAGATTTTGCACAGATGTTGTAAGAAATATAACAATGTGGGAAACCAAATTTTATAATTTTTGGAATTTTATTTTATTTAATACGATTTTTTTAATGAAAAAACTTCAAAAAATCGTAATAAAAAAAATACAAGTCCAAACTTTGTCAAACTTGGTATGAGGGTACCTTATGATATCCCTGAGATATAATGGCAAGCACTTTTGAATTTGCTCGAGTAGATTTTAAAATTTATCGAGGGTCCATATTTTGGTGTGCCAAAATCGCACACTGGTGCGCATTTTTGCGCATCGGGTGTGCCCCTGCTGCGCATTTTCGCGCATTTTTGCGCACGGGTGTGCCCCCAGTGCGCATTTTCTCGCATTTTTGCGCACGGGTGTGCCCCTGGTGCGCATTATCTCGCATTTTTGTGCACGGGTGTGCACCCTGCTGCGCATTTTCGCGCATTTTTGCGCAAGGGTGTGCCAAAATCGCACCCTGGTGCGCATTTTCTCGCATTTTTGCGCATGGGTGTGCCCCTGGTGCGCATTTTCTCGCATTTTCTCGCACGGGTGTGCACCCTGGTGCGCATTTTCGCGCATTTTTGCGCATATGTGTGCCCCTGGTGCGCATTTTCTCGCATTTTTGCGCATGGGTGTGCCCCCTGGTGCGCATTTTCTCGCATTTTTGCGCATGGGTGTGCATTTTCTCGCAAGGGTGTGCACCCTGGTGCGCATTTTCGCGCATTTTTGCGCATATGTGTGCCCCTGGTGCGCATTTTCTCGAATTTTTGCGCAAGGGTGTGCCCCTGGTGCGCATTGTCTCGCATTTTTGCGCATGGGTGTGCATTTTCTCGCACGGGTGTGCACCCTGGTGCGCATTTTCGCGCATTTTTGCGCATATGTGTGCCCCTGGAGCGCATTTTCTCGAATTTTTGCGCAAGGGTGTGCCAAAATCGCACCCTGGCGCGCATTTTCTCGCATTTTCTCGCGTTTTTGCGCATGGGGTGCTGCGCGCATTTTCGCGCATATGTGTGCTCCGTGCGCACTTTTTCTCGCATTTTTGCGCAAGGGTGTGCCAAAATCGCACTGTGGTGCGCATTTTCTCGCATTTTTGCGCATGGGCGTGCACCCTGGCGCGCATTTTCGCGCATTTTTGCGCATATGGGTGCCCCTGGCGCGCATTTTCTCGCATTTTTGCGCACGGGTGTGCCCCCAGTGCGCATTTTCTCGCATTTTTGCGCACGGGTGTGCCCCTGGTGCGCATTATCTCGCATTTTTGTGCACGGGTGTGCACCCTGCTGCGCATTTTCGCGCATTTTTGCGCAAGGGTGTGCCAAAATCGCACCCTGGTGCGCATTTTCTCGCATTTTTGCGCATGGGTGTGCCCCTGGTGCGCATTTTCTCGCATTTTCTCGCACGGGTGTGCACCCTGGTGCGCATTTTCGCGCATTTTTGCGCATATGTGTGCCCCTGGTGCGCATTTTCTCGCATTTTTGCGCATGGGTGTGCCCCCTGGTGCGCATTTTCTCGCATTTTTGCGCATGGGTGTGCATTTTCTCGCAAGGGTGTGCACCCTGGTGCGCATTTTCGCGCATTTTTGCGCATATGTGTGCCCCTGGTGCGCATTTTCTCGAATTTTTGCGCAAGGGTGTGCCCCTGGTGCGCATTGTCTCGCATTTTTGCGCATGGGTGTGCATTTTCTCGCACGGGTGTGCACCCTGGTGCGCATTTTCGCGCATTTTTGCGCATATGTGTGCCCCTGGAGCGCATTTTCTCGAATTTTTGCGCAAGGGTGTGCCAAAATCGCACCCTGGCGCGCATTTTCTCGCATTTTCTCGCGTTTTTGCGCATGGGTGTGCACCCTGGCGCGCATTTTCGCGCATATGTGTGCTCCTGGTGCGCATTTTCTCGCATTTTTGCGCAAGGGTGTGCCAAAATCGCACTGTGGTGCGCATTTTCTCGCATTTTTGCGCATGGGCGTGCACCCTGGCGCGCATTTTCGCGCATTTTTGCGCATATGGGTGCCCCTGGCGCGCATTTTCTCGCATTTTTGCGCACGGATGTGCCCCCAGTGCGCATTTTCTCGCATTTTCTCGCATCGGGTGTGCCAAAATCGCACCCCAGGTGTGCCAAGGCGCGCATTTTCGCACCTCAGGTGCGAACTCGGGTGCTTTTTTCACACCTTCCTCCGGAAACTGCTCTAACTTTGGGCTCGGTTGTCGGAACGAGGCGATTTTTTCTTTGATTTCGCCTAACTTTTCGAGAGGAACGCGCTCGATTCGAAACGAGGTGAGTCCAATGTTGAGAAAACGCGACCCACGCCCTTAGTTGAGGTCGAGAACTTTGAACGACCATAACTTTGTGCTCGGTTGTCCGATTGAGGCGATTTTTATCTTGAAATCGCATAACTTTTCGAGATCTACACATGGACAAACCGCCGAAGGCGGTTTGTGGCAAGATTT
>JAUJYP020000356.1:0-139889 GCA_030674075.2 Linum usitatissimum | reverse complement strand
ATTCTTAGAAAGACGATCGATCAATATCGAGGAATTGGTCAATCAAGCTCGATCGAGGCTCTTTGGGCCTTTTGAACCGCCTTGAAGACGATTATCGATTGGCACTTCACCTTGTCGACTATTTTATGGTAAGGCTTGTCATTTATCGGTCGGCCTTGAGCATAAACAATTATGGACGATGAAGCGACTAAATATGGATGCTAGTCTTACGGCTTTAGGTAGAAAGTACCAACTACTAGAGTTGAAGGAGTACATCTTCCATGCATTCGAAAGCGCACTATTATATAAGGAGAAAGGTAATGATGCTAAGGTGAAGGTAAAGTTCATTCCATACCTTGTCACTCATTTCGACGCCCCTCACTCGGTCACAAGCGATCGGGGTACTCACTTTCAGAGTATTTTCAAATGAGTTTTCAAACTAACTAGAATAACTCATTTATTGATTATCGCTTACCACCCACATGCAAGTAGTACGGGAGGAAGTGACGAATCATGAGCTCGAGTTGATAATGGGAAAGACGATCGATCAATCGCCGAGGAATTGGTCAATCAAGCTCGATGAGGCTCTTGGGGCCTTTCGAACCGCCTTCAAGACTCCTATCGATCCGCACTTCCCTTGTCGACTATTTGATGGTAAGTCTTGTCATTTACCAGTCAACCATGAGCATAAACCATTATGGGCGATGAACCGACTAAATATGGATGCTAGTCTTACATCTTTATAAACAAAGTACCAACTACTAGAGTTGGAGGAGTACTTGTTCCATGCATTCGAAAGCGCACTATTATACAAAGAGAAAGGTAATGATGCTAAGGTGCAGGTAAAGTTTATTCCATGCCTTGTCACTCATTTTGATGCCCCTCACTCGGTCATAAGCGATCAGGGTACTCACTTTCAGAGTATCTTCAAAGGAGTTTTCAAACTAACTAGAATAACTCATTTATTGATCATCGCTTAAGACCCACATGCAAGACATCTGGAGGAAGTGACGAATCATGAGCTCGAGCTGATTCTTCGAAAGGCGATCGATCAATCTCTGAGGAATTGGTCAATCAAGCTCGATCAGGCTCTTTGGGCCTTTTGAGCTGCCATGAAGACGCCTATCGATTGGCACCTCACCTTGTCGACTATTTTATGGTAAGGCTTGTCATTTATCAGTCAGCCTTTAGCATAAACCATTATGGGCGATGAGCGACTAAATATGGATGTTAGTGTTACATCTTTATAAATAAAGTACCAACTACTAGAGTTGGAGGAGTACATGTTCCATGCATTCGAAAGCGCACTATTATATAAAGAGAAAGGTAATGATGCTAAAGTGCGAGTAAAGTTCATTCCATGCCTTGTCACTCATTTCGACGCCCCTCACTCGGTCATAAGCGATCGGGGTACTCACTTTAAGAGTATTTTCAAACGAATTTTCAAACTAACTAGAATAACTCATTTATTGATCATCGCTTACGACCCACATGCAAGACGTCTGGAGGAAGTGACGAATCATGAGCTCGAGCTGATTCTTAGAAAGACGATCGATCAATATCTGAGGAATTGGTCAATCAAGCTCGATCAGGCTCTTTGGGCCTTTTGAACTGCCTTGAAGACGACTATCGATTGGCACTTCACCTTGTCGACTATTTTATGGTAAGGCTTGTCATTTATCGGTCGGCCTTGAGCATAAACAATTATGGACGATGAAGCGACTAAATATGGATGCTAGTCTTACGGCTTTAGGTAGAAAGTACCAACTACTAGAGTTGAAGGAGTACATGTTCCATGCATTCGAAAGCGCACGTTTATATAAGGAGAAAGGTAATGATGTTAAGGTGCAGGTAAAGTTCATTCCATGCCTTGTCACTCATTTCGACGCCCCTCACTCGGTCATAAGCGATCGGGGTACTCACTTTAAGAGTATTTTCAAACGAATTTTCAAACTAACTAGGATAACTCATTTATTGATCATCGCTTACGACCCACATGCAAGACGTACGGGAGGAAGTGACGAATCATGAGCTCGAGCTGATTCTTAGAAAGACGATCGATCAATATCTGAGGAATTGGTCAATCAAGCTCGATCAGGCTCTTTGGGCCTTTTGAACTGCCTTGAAGACGATTATCGATTGGCACTTCACCTTGTCGACTATTTTATGGTAAGGCTTGTCATTTATCAGTCAGCCTTGAGCATAAACAATTATGGACGATGAAGCGACTAAATATGGATGCTAGTCTTACAGCTTTAGGTAGAAAGTACCAACTACTAGAGTTGAAGGAGTACACCTTCCATGGATTCGAAAGCGCACTATTATATAAGGAGAAAGGTAATGATGCTAAGGTGAAGGTAAAGTTCATTCCATACCTTGTCACTCATTTCGACGCCCCTCACTCGGTCACAAGCGATCGGGGTACTCACTTTCAGAGTATTTTCAAATGAGTTTTCAAACTAACTAGAATAACTCATTTATTGATTATCGCTTACCACCCACATGCACGTAGTACGGAGGAAGTGACGAATCATGAGCTCGAGTTGATAATGGGAAAGACGATCGATCAATCGGCGAGGAATTGGTCAATCAAGCTCGATGAGGCTCTTGGGGCCTTTCGAACTGCCTTCAAGACTCTATCGATCCGCACTTCCCCTTGTCGACTATTTTATGGTAAGTCTTGTCATTTACCGGTCAACCATGAGCATAAACCATTATGGGCGATGAACCGACTAAATATGGATGCTAGTCTTACATCTTTATAAACAAAGTACCAACTACTAGAGTTGGAGGAGTACTGGTTCCATGCATTCGAAAGCGCACTATTATACAAAGAGAAAGGTAATGATGCTAAGGTGCGGTAAAGTTTATTCCATGCCTTGTCACTCATTTTGATGCCCCTCACTCGGTCATAAGCGATCGGGGTACTCACTTTCGGAGTATCTTCAAAGGAGTTTTCAAACTAACTAGAATAACTCATTTATTGATCATCGCTTAAGACCCACATGCAAGACATCCGGAGGAAGTGACGAATCATGAGCTCGAGCTGATTCTTCGAAAGGCGATCGATCAATCTCGAGGAATTGGTCAATCAAGCTCGATCGAGGCTCTTTGGGCCTTTTGAGCTGCCATGAAGACGCCTATCGATTGGCACCTCACCTTGTCGACTATTTTATGGTAAGGCTTGTCATTTATCAGTCAGCCTTTAGCATAAACCATTATGGGCGATGAGCGACTAAATATGGATGTTAGTGTTACATCTTTATAAATAAAGTACCAACTACTAGAGTTGGAGGAGTACATGTTCCAAGCATTCAAAAGCGCACTATTATATAAAGAGAAAGGTAATGATGCTAAAGTGCAGGTAAAGTTCATTCCATGCCTTGTCACACATTTCGACGCCCCTCACTCGGTCATAAGCGATCGGGGTACTCACTTTAAGAGTATTTTCAAACGAATTTTCAAACTAACTAGAATAACTCATTTATTGATCATCGCTTACGACCCACATGCAAGACGTCTGGAGGAAGTGACGAATCATGAGCTCGAGCTGATTCTTAGAAAGACGATCGATCAATATCGAGGAATTGGTCAATCAAGCTCGATCGGGCTCTTTGGGCCTTTTGAACTGCCTTGAAGACGACTATCGATTGGCACTTCACCTTGTCGACTATTTTATGGTAAGGCTTGTCATTTATCGGTCGGCCTTGAGCATAAACAATTATGGACGATGAAGCGACTAAATATGGATGCTAGTCTTACGACTTTAGGTAGAAAGTACCAACTACTAGAGTTGAAGGAGTACATGTTCCATGCATTCGAAAGCGCACGTTTATATAAGGAGAAAGGTAATGATGTTAAGGTGCGGGTAAAGTTCATTCCATGCCTTGTCACTCATTTCGACGCCCCTCACTCGGTCATAAGCGATCGGGGTACTCACTTTCGAGTATTTTCAAACGAATTTTCAAACTAACTAGGATAACTCATTTATTGATCATCGCTTACGACCCACATGCAAGACGTCTGGAGGAAGTGACGAATCATGAGCTCGAGCTGATTCTTAGAAAGACGATCGATCAATATCTGAGGAATTGGTCAATCAAGCTCGATCAGGCTCTTTGGGCCTTTTGAACTGCCTTGAAGACGATTATCGATTGGCACTTCACCTTGTCGACTATTTTATGGTAAGGCTTGTCATTTATCAGTCAGCCTTGAGCATAAACCATTATGGGCGATGAGCGACTAAATATGGATTTTGGTGTTACATCTTTATAAACAAAGTACCAACTATTAGAGTTGGAGGAGTACATGTTCCATGCATTCAAAAGAGCACTATTATATAAAGAGAAAGGTAATGATGCTAAGGTGCTGGTAAATTTCATTCCATGCCTTGCCACTCATTTCGACGCCCCTCACTTTGTCATAAGCGATCGGGGTACTCACTTTCAGAGTATTTTCAAATGAGTTTTCAAACTAACTAGAATAACTCATTTATTGATTATCGCTTACCACCCACATGCACGTAGTCCGGAGGAAGTGACGAATCATGAGCTCGAGTTGATAATGGGAAAGACGATCGATCAATCGCTGAGGAATTGGTCAATCAAGCTCGATGAGGCTCTTGGGGCCTTTCGAACGCCTTCAAGACTCCTATCGATCCGCACTTCCCCTTGTCGACTATTTTATGGTAAGTCTTGTCATTTACCAGTCAACCATGAGCATAAACCATTATGGGCGATGAACCGACTAAATATGGATGCTAGTCTTACATCTTTATAAACAAAGTACCAACTACTAGAGTTGGAGTAGTACTTGTTCCATGCATTCGAAAGCGCACTATTATACAAAGAGAAAGGTAATGATGCTAAGGTGCAGGTAAAGTTTATTCCATGCCTTGTCACTCATTTTGATGCCCCTCACTCGGTCATAAGCGATCAGGGTACTCACTTTCGAGTATCTTCAAAGGAGTTTTCAAACTAACTAGAATAACTCATTTATTGATCATCGCTTAAGACCCACATGCAAGACATCCGGAGGAAGTGACGAATCATGAGCTCGAGCCGATTCTTCGAAAGGCGATCGATCAATCTCTCGAGGAATTGGTCAATCAAGCTCGATCGGGCTCTTTGGGCCTTTTGAGCCGCCATGAAGACGCCTATCGATTGGCACTTCACCTTGTCGACTATTTTATGGTAAGGCTTGTCATTTATCGCTCAGCCTTTAGCATAAACCATTATGGGCGATGAGCGACTAAATATGGATGTTAGTGTTACATCTTTATAAATAAAGTACCAACTACTAGAGTTGGAGGAGTACATGTTCCATGCATTCGAAAGCGCACTATTATATAAAGAGAAAGGTAATGATGCTAAAGTGCAGGTAAAGTTCATTCCATGCCTTGTCACACATTTCGACGCCCCTCACTCGGTCATAAGCGATCGGGGTACTCACTTTAAGAGTATTTTCAAACGAATTTTCAAACTAACTAGAATAACTCATTTATTGATCATCGCTTACGACCCACATGCAAGACGTCTGGAGGAAGTGACGAATCATGAGCTCGAGCTGATTCTTAGAAAGACGATCGATCAATATCTGAGGAATTGGTCAATCAAGCTCGATCAGGCTCTTTGGGCCTTTTGAACTGCCTTGAAGACGACTATCGATTGGCACTTCACCTTGTCGACTATTTTATGGTAAGGCTTGTCATTTATCGGTCTACCTTGAGCATAAACAATTATGGACGATGAAGCGACTAAATATGGATGCTAGTCTTACGGCTTTAGGTAGAAAGTACCAACTACTAGAGTTGAAGGAGTACATGTTCCATGCATTCAAAAGCGCACGTTTATATAAGGAGAAAGGTAATGATGTTAAGGTGCGGGTAAAGTTCATTCCATGCCTTGTCACTCATTTCGACGCCCCTCACTCGGTCATAAGCGATCGGGGTACTCACTTTCAGAGTATTTTCAAACGAATTTTCAAAGTAACTAGAATAACTCATTTATTGATCATCGCTTACCACCCACATGCAAGACGTCTGGAAGAAGTGACGAATCATGAGCTCGAGCTGATTCTTGGAAAGACGATCGATCAATATCTGAGGAATTGGTCAATCAAGCTCGATGAGGCTCTTTGGGCCTTTTGAACTGCCTTGAAGACGCCTATCGATTGGCACTTCACCTTGTCGACTATTTTGTGGTAAGGCTTGTCATTTATCAGTCAGCCTTGAGCATAAACCATTATGGGCGATGAGCGACTAAATATGGATTTTGGTGTTACATCTTTATAAACAAAGTACCAACTATTAGAGTTGGAGGAGTACATGTTCCATGCATTCAAAAGAGCACTATTATATAAAGAGAAAGGTAATGATGCTAAGGTGCTGGTAAATTTCATTCCATGCCTTGCCACTCATTTCGACGCCCCTCACTTTGTCATAAGCGATCGGGGTACTCAATTTCAGAGTATTTTCAAACGAGTTTTCAATCTAACTAGACTAATTCATTTATTGATCATGGTTTACCACCCACATGCAATCAGTCTAGAGGAAGTGACGAATCATGAGCTTGTGTTAGTTCTTGGAAAGACGATCGATCAATCTCTGAGGAATTGGTCAATCAGGCTCTTTGAGGATCTTTGGGCCTTTCGAACTGCCTTCAAGACTCCTATCGATCGGCACTTCCCCTTGTCGACTATTTTATGGCAAGTCTTGTCATTTATTAGTCAACCTTGAGCATAATCCATTATGCGCGATGAGGCGTATAAATATGGATGCTAGTGTTACATCTTTATAAACAAAGTACCAACTACTAATGTTGGAGGAGTACAAGTTCCATGCATTCGAAAGCGCACTATTATATAAAGAGAAAGGTAATGATGCTAAAGTGCAGGTAAAGTTCATTCCATTCCTCGTCACTCATTTCGACGCCCCTCACTCGGTCATAAGCGATCGGGCTACTCACTTTCAGAGTATTTTCAACCGAGTTTTTAAACTAACTAGAATAACTCATTTATTGATCATCGCTTACCACCCACATGCAAGCCATCTGGAGAAAGTGACGAATCATGAGCTCGAGCTGATTCTTGGAAAGACGATCGATCATTATCTGAGGAATTAGTCAATCCAGCTCAATGAGGCTCTTTGGGCCTTTTGAACTACCTTGAAGACGCCTATCGATTGGCACTTCACCTTGTCGACTATTTTATGGTAAGTGTTGTCATTTACTAGTCAACCATGAGCATAAACCATTATGGGCGATGAACCGACTAAATATGGATGCTAGTCTTACATCTTTATAAACAAAGTACCAACTACTAGAGTTTGAGGAGTACTTGTTCCATGCATTCGAAAGCGCACTATTATACAAAGAGAAAGGTAATGATGCTAAGGTGCAGGTAAAGTTTATTCCATGACTTGTCATTCATTTTGATGTCCCTCACTCGGTCATAAGCGATCGGGGTACTCACTTTCAGAGTATTTTCAAAGGAGTTTTCAAACTAACTAGAATAACTCATTTATTGATCCTCGCTTACCACCCACATGCAAGCCGTCTGGAGGAAGTGACGAATCATGAGCTTGAGCTGATTCTTCGAAAGGCGATCGATCAATCTCTGAGGAATTGGTCAATCAAGCTCGATCAGGCTCTTTGGGCCTTTTGAGCTGCCTTGAAGACGCCTATCGATTGGTACTTCACCTTGTCGACTATTTTACGGTGAGGCTTGTCATTTATCAGTCAGCCTTTAGCATAAACCATTATGGGCGATGAGCGACTAAATATGGATATTAGTGTTACATCTTTATAAATAAAGTGCCAACTACTAGGGTTGGAGGAGTACATGTTCCATGCATTCGAAAGCGCACTATTATATAAAGAGAAAGGTAATGATGCTAAGGTGCTGGTAAAGTTCATTCCATGCCTTGTCACTCATTTCGACGCCCCTCACTCGTTCATAAGCGATCGGGATACCCACTTTCAGAGTAATTTCAAATGTGTTTTCAAACTAACTAGAATAACTCATTTATTCATCATCGCTTACCACCCACGTGCAAGTAGTCTGGAGGAAGTGGTGAATCATGAGCTCAAGCTGATTCTTGGAAAGACGATCGATCAATATCTAAGGAATTGGTCAATCAAGCTCGATGAGGCTCTTTGGGAATTTCCCACTGCCTTCAAGGCTCGTATCGATCGGCACTTCACATTGTCGACTATTTAATGGTACGTCTTGTCATTTATCAGTCAACCTTGAGCATAAACCATTATGGGCGATGAAGCTACTAAATATAGATGCTAGTGTTACAACTTTAGAAAGAATGTCCCAAATACTAGAGTTGGAGGAGTACAGTATCCATGCATTCGAAAGCGCACTATTATATAAAGAGAAAGGTAATGATGCTAAGGTTCTGGTAAAGTTCATGACATGAGTTCTCACTCAATTCTACGACCCTCTCTCGGTCATAAGCAATCGGGGTAATCACTTTCAGAGTATTTTCAAACGAGTTTTCAAACTAACTAGAATAACTTATTTATTGATCATCGCTTACAACCCACATGCAAGCCGTTTGGAGGAAGTGATGAATCATGAGCTCGAGCTGATTCTTCGAAAGACGATCGATCAATCTCTAAGGAATTGGTCAATCAAGATATATGAGGCTCTTTGGGTCTTTCCAACTACCTTCAAGACTCGTATCGATCGGCACTTCACATTTTCAACTATTTAATGGTATGTCTTGTCATTTATCAGTCAGCCTTGAGCATAAACCATTATGGGCGATGAAGCTACTAAATATAGATGCTAGTGTTACAGCTTTAGAAAGAATGTCCCAAATACTAGAGTTGGAGGAGTACCGGTTCCATGCATTCGAAAGCGCACTATTATATAAAGAGAAAGGTAATGATGCTAAGGTTCTGGTAAAGTTCATGCCATGAGTTCTCACTCAATTCTACGACCCTCTCTCGGTCATAAGCAATCGGGGTACTCACTTTCAGTGTATTTTCAAATGAGTTTTCAAACTAACTAGAATAACTCATTTATTCATCATCGCTTACCAGCCACATGCAGGCAGTCTGGAGGAAGTGGAGAATCATGAGCACAAGCTGATTCTTGGAAAGACGATCAATCAATATCTAAGGAATTGGTCAATCAAGCTCGATGAGGCTCTTTGGGTCTTTCCATCTGCCTTCAAGACTCGTATCGATCGGCACTTCACCTTGTTGACTATTTAATGGTATGTCTTGTCATTTGTCAGTCAACCTTGAGCATAAACCATTCTGGGCAATGAAGTGACTATATATGGATGCTAGTCTTACAACTTAAAAAAGAAAGTACCAACTACTAGAGTTGGAGGAGTACAGGTTCCATGCATTCGAAAGTGCAATATTATATAAAGAGAAAGGTAATGATGCTAAGGTGCAGGTAAAGTTCATTGCATGCCTTGTGACTCATTTCGACGCCCCTCACTCGGTCATAAGCAATCAGGGTACTCACTTTCAGAGTATTTTCAAACGAGTTTTCAAAATAACTGGAATAACTAATTTATTGATCATCGCTTACTACCCACATGCAAGTAGTCTGGAGGAAGTGACGAATCATGAGCTCGATCTAATTCTTGGAAAGACGATCGATCAATCTCTGAGGAATTGGTCAATCAAGCTCGATGAGGGTCTTTGGGCCTTTCGAACTGCCTTCAGGACTCCTATCGATCGGCACTTCAACTTGTCGACTATTTTATGGTAAGTCTTGTCATTTATCAGTCCACCTTGAGCATAAATCATTATGGGCGATTAAGCAATTAAATATGGATGCTGGTCTAACTGGTTTAGAAAGAAAGTATCAACTACTAGAGTTGGAGGAGTACAGGTTCCATGCATTCAAAAGCGCACTATTATATAAATAGAAAGGTAATGAGGCTAAGGTGCAGGTAAAGTTCATTGCATGCCTTGTGACACATTTCGAAGCCAGTCACTCGGTCATAAGCAATCAGGGTACTCACTTTCAAAGTATTTTCAAACGAGTTTCCAAAATAACTAGAATAACTAATTTATTGATCATCGCTTACTACCCACATGCAAGTAGTCTTGAGGAAGTGACGAATCATGAGCTCGAGCTAATTCTTGGAAAGACGATCGATCAATCTATGAGGAGTTAGCCAATTAAGCTCGATGGGTGTCTTTGGGCCTTTCCAACTGCCTTCAAGACTCGTATCGATCGGCACTTCACATTGTCGACTATTTAATGGTAAGTCTTGTCATTTATGAGGCAACCTGGAGCATAAACCATTATGGGCGATGAAGCGACTAAATATGGATGCTAGTCTTACAACTGTAGAAAGAAAGTACCAATTACTAGAGATGGATGAGTACAGGTTCCATGCATTCCAAAGTGGACTTTTATATAAAGAGAAAGGTAATGATGCTAAAGTGCAGGTAAAGTTCATTCCATGCCTTGTCACTCATTTCGACGCCCCTCACTCAGTCATAACCGATCCGGATACTCACTTTCAGAGTATTTTCAAACGAGTTTTCAAACTAACTAGAATAACTCATTTATTGATCATCGCTTAGCACCCACATGTAATTAGTCTGGAGGAAGTAACGAATCATGAGCTCGAGCTAATTCTTGGAAAGACGATCGATCAATCTTTGAGGAATTGGTCAATCAAGCTCGATGAGGCTCTTTGGGCCTTTCCAACTGCTTTCAAGACTTGTTTCGATCGGCACATCACCTTGTTGACTATTTAATGGTAAGTCTTGTCATTTGTCAGTCAAGCTTGAGCATAAACCATTCTGGGCGATAATGTGACTATATATGGATGCTAGTCTTACAGCTTAAAAAAGAAAGTACCAATTACTAGAGATGGAGGAGTACAGGTTCCATGCATCGAAAGCGCAATATTATATAAAGAGAAAGGTAATGATGCTAAGGTGCAGGTAAAGTTCATTGCATGCCTTGTGACTCATTTCGACGCCCCTCATTCGGTCATAAGCAATTAGCGTACTCACTTTCAGTGTATTTTCAAATGAGTTTTCAAAATAACTAGAATAACTAATTTATTGATCATCGCTTACTACCCACATGCAAGTAGTCTTGAGGAAGTGACGAATCATGAGCTCGAGCTAATTCTTGGAAAGACGATCGATCAATCTATGAGGAATTAGCCAATTAAGCTCGATGAGTGTCTTTGGGCCTTTCCAACTGCCTTCAAGACTCGTATCGATCGGCACTTCACATTGTCGACTATTTAATGGTAAGTCTTGTCATTTATGAGGCAACCAGGAGCATAAACCATTATGGGCGATGAAGCGACTAAATATGGATGCTAGTCTTACAACTGTAGAAAGAAAGTACCAATTACTAGAGATGGAGGAGTACAGGTTCCATGCATTCGAAAGCGCAATATTATATAAAGAGAAAGGTAATGATGCTAAGGTGCAGGTAAAGTTCATTACATGCCTTGTGACTCATTTCGACGCCCCTCACTCGGTCATAAGCAATTAGGGTACTCACTTTCAGAGTATTTTCAAACGAGTTTTCAAAATAACTAGAATAACTAATTTATGGTCATCGCTTACTACCCACATGCAAATAGTCTGGAGGAAGTGACGAATCATGAGCTCCAGCTAATTCTTGGAAAGACGATCGATCAATCTCTGAGGAATTGGTCAATCAAGCTCGATGAGGGTCTTTGGTCCTTTCAAACTGCCTTCAAGACTCCTATCGATCGGCACTTCAACTTGTCATCTATTTTATGGTAAGTCTTGTCATTTATCAGTCCACCTTGAGCATAAATCATTATGGGCGATTAAGCAATTAAATATGGATGCTGGTCTTACTGGTTTAGAAAGAAAGTACCAACAACTAGAGTTGGAGGAGTACAGGTTCCATGCATTCGAAAGCGCACTATTATATAAAGAGAAAGGTAATGATGCTAAGGTGCAGGTAAAGTTCATTGCATGCCTTGTGACTCATTTCGAAGCCACTCACTCGGTCATAAGCAATCAGGGCACTCACTTTCAAAGTACTTTCAAACGAGTTTCCAAAATAACTAGAATAACTAATTTATTGATCATCGCTTACTACCCACATGCAAGTAGTCTTGAGGAAGTGACGAATCATGAGCTCGAGCTAATTCTTGGAAAGACGATCGATCAATCTCTGAGGAATTGGTCAATCAAGCTCAATGAGGGTCATTGGGCCTTTCGAACTTCCTTCAAGACTCCTATCGATCGACACTTCAACTTGTTGACTATTTTATGGTAAGTCTTGTCATTTATGAGTCCACCTTGAGCAAAAATCATTATGGGCGATAAAGCAATTAACTATGGATGCTGGTCTTACTGGTTTAGAAAAAAAGTACCAACTACTAGAGTCACCCACATGCAAGTAGTCTGGAGGAAGTGACGAATCATGAGCTTCAGCTCATTCTTGGAAAGACGATCGATCAATCTCTGAGGATTTGGTCAATCAAGCTCGATGAGGTTCTTCGGGCCTTTCCAAATGTCTTCAAGACTCGTATCGATCGGCACTTCACCTTGTTTACTATTTAATGGTAAGTCTTGTCATTTGTCAGTCAACCTTGAGCATAAATAATTATGGGCGATGAAGCAATTAAATATGGATGCTGGTCTTAGTGCTTTAGAAAGAAAGTACCAACTACTAGAGTTGGAGGAGTACAGGTTCCATGCATTCAAAAGTGTACTATTTTATAAAGAGAAAGGTAATGATGCTAAGGTGCAGGTAAAGTTCATTCCATGGCTTGTCACTCATTTCGACGCCCCTCGCTCGGTCATAACCGATCAGGGTACTCCCTTTCAGAGTATTTTCATACGAGTTTTCAAACTAACTAGAATAACTCATTTATTGATCATCGCTTACCACCCACATGCAATTAGTCTGGAGGAAGTGACGAATCAAGAGCTCGAGCTAATTCTTGGAAAGACGATCGATCAATCTCTAAGGAATTGGCCAATCAAGCTCGATGAGTCTCTTTGGGCCTTTCCAACTGCCTTCAAGATTCGTATCGATCGGCACTTCACATCGTCAACAATTTAATGGTATGTCTTGTCATTTATGAGGCAACCTTGAGCATAAACCATTATGGGCGATGAAGCGACTAAATATGGATGCTAGTCTTATTGGTTTAGAAAGAAAGTACCAACTACTAGAGTTGGAGGAGTACAAGTTCCATGCATTCAAAAGTGCACTATTTTATAAAGAGAAAGGTAATGATACTAAGGTGTAGGTAAAGTTCATTCCATGCCTTGTCACTCATTTCGACGCCCCTCACTCGATCATAAGCGATCGGGATACTCACTTTCAGAGTATTTTCATACGAGTTTTCAAACTAACTAGAATAACTCATTTATTGATCATCGTTCACCATCCACATGCAATTACTCTGGAGGAAGTGTCGAATCATGAGCTCGAGGTAATTCTTGGAAACACGATCGATCAATCTTTGAGGAATTGGTCAATCAAGCTCGATGAGGCTCTTTGGGCCTTTCGAACTGCCTTCAAGACTCCTATCGATCGACACTTCAACTTGTCGACTATTTTATGGTAAGTCTTGTCATTAATCAGTCCACCTTGAGCATAAATCATTATGGGCGATGAAGCAATTAAATATGGATGCTGGTCTTACTGGTTTAGAAAGAAAGTACCAACTACTAGAGTTGGAGGAGTACAGGTTCCATGCATTCAAAAGTGCACTATTTTATAAAGAGAGAGGTAATGATGCTAAGGTGTAGGTAAAGTTCATTCCATGCCTTTTCACTCATTTTGATGCCCCTCACTCGGTCATAACCGATCAGGGTACTCACTTTCACAGTATTTTCGAACGAGTTTTCAAACTAAGTCGAATAACTCATTTATTGATCATCGCTTACCACCCACATGCAAGTATTCTTGAGGAAGTGACGAATCATGAGCTTGAGCTGATTCTTGGAAAGAGGATCGATCAATCTATGAGGTATTGGTCAATCAAGCTCGATCGGGCTCTTTAGGCCTTTCGAACTGCCTTCAAGACTCCTATCGATTGGCACTTCACCTTGTCGACTATTTTATGTCAAGTATTGTCATTTATCAGTCAACCTTGAGCATAAACCATTATGGGCGATGAAGTGACTAAATATGGATGCTAGTCTTATAGCTTTAGAAAGAAAGTACCAACTACTAGAGTTGGAGGAGTACAGGTTCCATGCATTTGAAAGCGTACTATTATATAAAGAGAAAGGGAATGATGCTAAGGTGCTGGTAAAGTTAATTCCATGCCTTGTGACTCATTTCGATGCTCCTCACTCGGTCATAAGCGAACAGGGTACTCACTTTTAGAGTATTTTCAAACGAGTTTTCAAACTAACTAGAATAACTTATTTAATGATCATCGCTTACAACCCACATGCAAGCGGTCTGGAGGAAGTGAAGAATCATGAGCTCGAGCTGATTCTTGGAAGGACGATTGATCAATCTATGAGGAATTGGTCAATCAACCTCGAGGAGGCTCTTTGGGCCTTTCTAACTACCATCAAGACTCATATCGATCGGCACTTCACCTTGTCGACTATTTAATAGTAAGTCTTGTCATTTATCAGTCCACCTTAAGCATAAACTATTATGGGCTATGAAGCGACTAAATATGGATGCTAGTCTTACAGCTTTAGAAAGAAACTACCAACTAGTAGAATTAAAGGAGTACAGGTTCCATGCATTCGAAACAACACTATTATATAAAGAGAAAGGTAATGATGCTAAGGTGCTGTTAAAGATCATGCAATGAGGTCTCACCCAATTCGACGACCCTCTCTCGGTCATAAGCAATCGGGGCACTCACTTTCAGAGTATTTTCAAATGAGTTTTCAAACTAACTAGAATAACTCATTTATTGATCATCGCTTACCACCCACATGCAAGTAGTCTGGAGGAAGTGACGAATCATGAGCTTCAGCTCATTCTTGGAAAGACGATCGATCAATCTCTGAGGATTTGGTCAATCAAGCTCGATGAGGTTCTTCGGGCCTTTCCAAATGTCTTCAAGACTCGTATCGATAGGCACTTCACCTTGTTTACTATTTAATGGTAAGTCTTGTCATTTGTCAGTCAACCTTGAGCATAAATAATTATGGGCGATGAAGGATTTAAATATGGATGCTGGTCTTAGTGCTTTAGAAAGAAAGTACCAACTACTAGAGTTGGAGGAGTACAGGTTCCATGCATTCAAAAGTGTACTATTTTATAAAGAGAAAGGTAATGATGCTAAAGTTTAGGTAAACGTCATTCCATGCCTTGTCACTCATTTTGATGCCCCTCACTCGGTCATAACCGATCAGGGTACTCACTTTCACAGTATTTTCAAACGAGTTTTCAAACTAACTCGAATAACTCATTTATTGATCATCGCTTACCACCCACATGCAAGTATTCTAGAGGAAGTGACGAATCATGAGCTTGAGCTGATTCTTGGAAAGAGGATCGATCAATCTATGAGGTATTGGTCAATCAAGCTTGATCAGGCTCTTTGGGCCTTTCGAACTGCCTTCAAGACTCCTATCGATTGGCACTTCACCTTGTCGACTATTTTATGTCAAGTCTTGTCATTTATCAGTCAACCTTGAGCATAAACCATTATGGGCGATGAAGTGACTAAATATGGATCCTAGTCTTACAGCCTTAGAAAGAAAGTACCAACTACTAGAGTTGGAGGAGTACAGGTTCCATGCATTTGAAAGCGTACTATTATATAAAGAGAAAGGGAATGATGCTAAGGTGCTGGTACAGTTAATTCCATGCCTTGTGACTCATTTCGATGCCCCTCACTCGGTCATAAGCGAACAGGGTACCCACTTTTAGAGTATTTTCAAACGAGTTTTCAAACTAACTAGAATAACTTATTTAATGATCATCGCTTACAACCCACATGCAAGCGGTCTGGAGGAAGTGAAGAATCATGAGCTCGAGCCGATTCTTGGAAGGACGATTGATCAATCTATGAGGAATTGGTCAATCAACCTCGAGGAGGCTCTTTGGGCCTTTCTAACTACCATCAAGACTCATATCGATCGGCACTTCACCTTGTCGACTATTTAATAGTAAGTCTTGTCATTTATTAGTCCACCTTGAGCATAAACTATTATGGGCTATGAAGCGACTAAATATGGATGCTAGTCTTACAGGTTTAGAAAGAAACTACCAACTAGTAGAATTGGAGGAGTACAGGTTCCATGCATTCGAAACAACACTATTATATAAAGAGAAAGGTAATGATGCTAAGGTGCTGTTAAAGATCATGCAATGAGGTCTCACCCAATTCGACGACCCTCTCTCGGTCATAAGCAATCGGGGCACTCACTTTCAGAGTATTTTCAAATGAGGTTTCAAACTAACTAGAATAACTCATTTATTGATCATCGCTTACCACCCACATGCAAGTAGTCTGGAGGAAGTGACGAATCATGAGATTCAGCTCATTCTTGGAAAGACGATCGATCAATCTCTGAGGATTTGGTCAATCAAGCTCGATGAGGTTCTTCGGGCCTTTCCAAATGTCTTCAAGACTCGTATCGATCGGCACCTCACCTTGTTTACTATTTAATGGTAAGTCTTGTCATTTGTCAGTCAACCTTGAGCATAAATAATTATGGGCGATGAAGGATTTAAATATGGATGCTGGTCTTAGTGCTTTAGAAAGAAAGTACCAACTACTAGAGTTGGAGGAGTACAGGTTCCATGCATTCAAAAGTGTACTATTTTATAAAGAGAAAGGTAATGATGCTAAAGTGTAGGTAAATGTCATTCCATGCCTTGTCACTCATTTCGATGCCCCTCGCTCGGTCATAACCGATCAGGGTACTCACTTTCACAGTATTTTCAAACGAGTTTTCAAACTAACTCGAATAACTCATTTATTGATCATCGCTTACCACCCACATGCAAGTATTCTAGAGGAAGTGACGAATCATGAGCTTGAGCTGATTCTTGGAAAGAGGATCGATCAATCTATGAGGTATTGGTCAATCAAGCTCGATCAGGCTCTTTGGGCCTTTCGAACTGCCTTCAAGACTCCTATCGATTGGCACTTCACCTTGTCGACTATTTTATGTCAAGTCTTGTCATTTATCAGTCAACCTTGAGCATAAACCATTATGGGCGATGAAGTGACTAAATATGGATCCTAGTCTTACAGCCTTAGAAAGAAAGTACCAACTACTAGAGTTGGAGGAGTACAGGTTCCATGCATTTGAAAGCGTACTATTATATAAAGAGAAAGGGAATGATGCTAAGGTGCTGGTAAAGTTAATTCCATGCCTTGTGACTCATTTCGATGCCCCTCACTCGGTCATAAGCGAACAGGGTATTCACTTTTAGAGTATTTTCGAACGAGTTTTCAAACTAATTAGAATAACTTATTTAATGATCATCGCTTACAACCCACATGCAAGCGGTCTGGAGGAAGTGAAGAATCATGAGCTCGAGCTGATTCTTGGAAAGACGATTGATCAATCTATGGGGAATTAGTCAATCAAGCTCGAGGAGGCTCTTTGGGCCTTTCTAACTACCATCAAGACTCATATCGATCGGCACTTCACCTTGTCGACTATTTAATAGTAAGTCTTGCCATTTATCAGTCCACCTTGAGCATTAACTATTATGGGCTATGAAGCGACTAACTATGGATGCTAGTCTTACAGCTGTAGAAAGAAACTACCAACTGCTAGAATTGGAGGAGTACAGGTTCCATGCATTCGAAACAGCACTATTATATAAAGAGAAAGGTAATGATGCTAAGGTGCTCGTAAAGATCATGCAATGAGTTGTCACTAAATTCGATGACCCTCTCTCGGTCATAAGCAATCGGGGCATGCACTTTCAGAGTATTTTCAAATGAGTTTTCAAACTAACTAGAATAACTCATTTATTGATCATCGCTTACCACCCGAATGCAAGTAGTCTGGAGGAAGTGACGAATCATGAGCTTCAGCTCATTCTTGGAAAGACGATCGATCAATCTCTGAGGATTTGGTCAATCAAGCTCGATGAGGTTCTTCGGGCCTTTCCAAATGTCTTCAAGACTCGTATCGATCGGCACTTCACCTTGTTTACTATTTAATGGTAAGTCTTGTCATTTGTCAGTCAACCTTGAGCATAAATCATTATGGGCGATGAAGCAATTAAATATGGATGCTGGTCTTAGTGCTTTAGAAAGAAAGTACCAACTACTAGAGTTGGAGGAGTACAGGTTCCATGCATTCAAAAGTGCACTATTTTATAAAGAGAAAGCTAATGATGCTAAAGTGTCGGTAAACTTCATTCCATGCCTTGTCACTCATTTCGATGCCCCTCACTCGGTCATAACCGATCAGGGTACTCACTTTCACAGTATTTTCAAACGAGTTTTCAAACTAACTCGAATAACTTATTTATTGATCATCGCTTACCACCCACATGCAAGTAGTCTAGAGGAAGTGACGAATCATGAGCTTGAGCTGATTGTTGGAAAGAGGATCGATGAATCTACGAGGTATTGGTCAATCAAGCTCGATCAGGCATTTTGGGCCTTTCGAACTGCCTTCAAGACTCCTATCGATTGGCACTTCTCCTTGTCGACTATTTTATGTCAAGTCTTATCATTTATCAGTCAACCTTGAGCATAAACCATTATGGGTGATGAAGTGACTAAATATGGATGCTTGTCTTACAGCTTTAGAAAGAAAGTACCAACTACTAGAGTTGGAGGAGTACAGGTTCCATGTATTTGAAAGCACACTATTATATAAAGAAAAAGGGAATGATGCTAAGGTGCTGGTAAAGTTCATTCCATGCCTTCCAACTCATTTCGATGCTACTCACTCGGTCATAAGCAAATAGGGTACTCAGTTTTAGAGTATTTTCAAATGAGTTTTCAAACTAACTAGAATAACTTATTTAATGATCATCGCTTACAACCCACATGCAAGCGGTCTGGAGGAAGTGAAGAATCATGAGCTCGAGCTGATTCTTGGAAAGACTATTGATCAATCTCTGAAGAATTGGTCAATCAATCTCGAGGAGGCTCATTCCGGCTTTTGTAACTACCATCAAGATTTGTATCGATCGGCACTTCACCTTGTCGACTGTTTAATAGTAAGTCTTGTCATTTATCCATCCAGCTTGAGCATAAACTATTATGGGCTATGAAGCGACTAAATATGGATGCTAGTCTTACAGCTTTAGAAAGAAACTACCAACTACTAGAATTGGAGGAGTACAGGTTCCATGCATTCAAAACAGCACTATTATATAAAGAGAAAGGTAATGATGCTAAGGTGCTCGTAAAGATCATGCAATGAGTTCTCACTCAATTCGACGACCCTCTCTCGGTCATAAGCAATCGAGGCACTCACTTTCAGTGTATTTTGAAATGAGTTTTCAAACTAACTAGACTAACTCATTTATTGATCATCGCTTACCACCCACATGCATGTAGTCTGGAGGAAGTGACGAATCATGGGCTCGAGCTCATTCTTAGAAACACGATCGATCAATCTCTGAGGATTTGGTCAATCAAGCTCGATAAGGCTCTTCGGGCCTTTCCAACTGTCTTTAAAACTCGTATCGATCGGCACTCACCTTGTTTACTATTTAATGGTAAGTCTTGTCATTTGTCAGTTAACCTTGAGCAAAAACCATTCTAGGTGATCAAGTGACTATATATGGATGTTAGTCTTACAACTTAAGAAAGAAAGTACCAACTACTAGAGTTGGAGGAGTACAGGTTCCATGCATTCGAAAGCGCACTATTATATAAATAGAAAGGTAATGATGCTAAGGTGCAGGTAAAGATCATTGCATGCCTTGCACTCATTTCTACGCCCCTCACTCGGTCATAAGCAATCAGGGTACTCAGTTTCAGAGTATTTTCAAACGAGTTTTCAGAATAACTAGACTAACTAATTTATTGATCATTGCTTACTTCCCACATACAAGTAGTCTGGAGGAAGTGACGAATCATGAGCTCGAGCTAATTCTAGGAAAGACGATTGATCAATCTCTGAGGAATTGGAAAATCAAGCTCGATGAGGGTCTTTGGCCCTTTCGAACTGCCTTCAAGACTCTTATCGATCGACACTTCAACTTGTAGACTATCTTATGGTAAGTCTTGTAATTTATCAGTCCACCTTGAGCATAAATCATTATGGGCGATGAAGCAATTAAATATGGATGCTAGTCTTACTGGTTTAGAAAGAAAGTACCAACTACTAGTGTTGGAGGAGTACAGGTTCCGTGCATTCAAAAGTGCACTATTTTATAAAGAGAAAGGTAATGATGCTAAGGTGTAGGTAAAGTTCATTCCATGCCTTGTCACTCATTTCGACGCCCCTCACTCGGTCATAACCGATCAAGGTACTCAGTTTCAGAGTATTTTCAAACGAGTTTTCAAACTAAGTCGAATAACTCATTTATTGATCATCGCTTACCAACCACATGCAAGTAGTCTAGAGGAAGTGACGAATCATGAGCTTGAGCTGATTCTTGGAAAGAGGATCGATCAATCTCTGAGGTATTGGTCAATCAAGCTCGATCGGGCTCTTTGGGCCTTTCGAACTGCCTTCAAGACTCCTATCGATTGGCACTTCACCTTGTCGACTATTTTATGTCAAGTCTTGTCATTTATCCGTCAACCTTGAGCATAAACCATTATGGGCGATGAAGTGACTAAGTATGGATGCTTGTCTTACAGCTTTAGAAAGAATGTACCAACTACTAGAGTTGGAGGAGTACAGGTTCCATGCATTTGAAAGCGCACTATTATATAAAGAGAAAGGGAATGATGCTAAGGTGCTGGTAAAGTTCATTCCAAGCCTTCTGACTCATTTCGATGCTACTCACTCAGTCATAAGCGAACATGGTACTCACTTTTAGACTATTTTCAAACGAGTTTTCAAACTAACTAGAATAACTTATTTAATGATCATCGCTTACAACCCACATGCAAGCGGTATGGTGGAAGTGAAGAATCATGAGCTCGAGCTGATTCTTGGAAAGACGATTGATCAATCTTTGAAGAATTGGTCAATCAAGCTCGAGGAGGCTCTTTGGGCCTTTCTAACTACCATCAAGATTCGTATCGATCGACACTTCACCTTGTCGACTATTTAATAGTAAGTCTTGTCATTTATCAAACCAGCTTGAGCATAAACTATTATGGGCTATGAAGCGACTAAATATGGATGCTAGTCTTACAGCTTTAGAAAGAAACTACCAACTACTAGAGTTGGAGGAGTACAGGTTCCATGCATTTGAAAGCGCATTATTATATAAAGAGAAAGGGAATGATGTTAAGGCGCTGGTAAAGTTCATTCCATGCCTTCTGACTCATTTCGATGCTACTCACTCAGTCATAAGCGAACAGGGTACTCACTTTTAGAGTATTTTCAAACGAGTTTTCAAACTAACTAGAATAACTTATTTAATGATCATCGCTTACAACCCACATTCAAGCGGTCTGGAGGAAGTGAAGAATCATAAGCTCAAGCTGATTCTTGGAAAGACGATTGATCAATCTCTGAAGAATTGGTCAATCAAGCTCGAGGAGGCTCTTTGCGCCTTTCTAACTACCATCAAGATTCGTATCGATCGGCACTTCACCTTGTCGACTATTTAATAGTAAGTCTTGTCATTTATCAATCCAGCTTGAGCATAAACTATTATGGGCTATGAAGCGACTAAATATGGATGCTAGTCTTACAGCTTTTGAAAGAAACTACCAACTACTAGAATTGGAGGAGTACAGGTTCCATGCATTCGAAACATCACTATTATATAAAGGGAAAGGTAATGATGCTAAGTTGCTGGTAAAGATCATGCAATGAGTTCTCACTCAATTCAACGACCCTCTCTCGGTCATAAGCAATCGGGGCACTCACTTTCAGTGTATTTTCAAATGAGTTTTCAAACTAACTAGAATAACTCATTTATTGATCATTGCTTACCACCCACATTCAAGTAGTCTGGAGGAAGTGACGAATCATGAGCTCGAGCTCATTCTTGGAAACACGATCGATCAATCTCTGAGGATTTGGTTAATCAAGCTCGATGAGGCTCTTCGGGCCTTTGCAACTGTCTTTAAGACTCAGATCGATCGGAAGTTCACCTTGTTTACTATTTAATGGTAAGTCTTGTCATTTGTCAGTCAAACTTGAGCATAAACCATTCTGGGCGATGAAGTGACTATATATGGATGCTAGTCTTACAACTTAAGAAAGAAAGTACCAACTACTAGAGTTGGAAGAGTACAGGTTCCATGCATTCGAAAGCGCACTATTATATAAATAGAAAGGTAATGATGCTAAGGTGCAGGTAAAGTTCATTGCATGCCTTGGACTCATTTCGACGGCCCTCACTCGTTCATAAGCAATCAAGGTACTCACTTTCAGAGTATTTTCAAACGAGTTTTAAAAATAACTAGACTAACTAATTTATTGATCATCGCTTACTACCCACATGCAACTAGTCTGGAGGAAGTGACGAATCATGAGCTCGAGCTAATTCTTGGAAAAACGATCGATCAATCTCTCTGAGGAATTAATCAATCAAGCTCGATGAGGGTCTTTGGGCCTTTCGAACTGCCTTCAAGACTCCTATCGATCGACACTTCAACTTGTCGACTATCTTATAGTAAGTCTTGTAATTTATCAGTCCACCTTGAGCATAAATCATTATGGGCGATGAAGCAATTAAATATGGATGCTGGTCTTACTGCTTTAGAAAGAAAGTACCATCTACTAGAGTTGGAGGAGTACAGGTTCCATGCATTCAAAAGTGCACTATTTTATAAAGAGAAAGGTAATGATGCTTAGGTGTAGGTAAAGTTCATTCCATGCCTTTTGACTCATTTCGATGCTACTCACTCAGTCATAAGTGAACAGGGTACTCACTTTCAGAGTATTTTCAAACGAATTTTCAAACTAACTCGAATAACTCATTTATTGATCATCTCTTACCAACCACATGCAAGTAGTCTATTGGAAGTGACGAATCATGAGCTTGAGCTGATTCTTGGAAAGAGGATCGATCAATCTCTGAGGATTTGGTCAATCAAGCTCGATGAGGCTCTTCGGGCCTTTCCAACTGTCTGTAAGACTCGTATCGATCGGCACTTCACCTTGTTTACTATTTAATGGTAAGTCTTGTCATTTGTCGATCCAACCTTGAGCATAAACCATTCTGGGCGATGAAGTGACTATATATGGATGCTAGTCTTACAGCTTAAGAAAGAAAGTACCAACTACTAGAGTTGGAGGAGTACAGGTTCCATGCATTCGAAATCGCACTATTATATAAATAGAAAGGTAATGATGCTAAGGTGCAGGTAAACTTCATTGCATGCCTTGGACTCATTTCGACGCCCCTCACTCGTTCATAAGCAATCAGGGTACTCACTTTCAGAGTATTTTCAAACGAGGTTTCAAAATAACTAGACTAACTAATTTATTGATCATCGCTTACTACCCACATGCAAGTAGTCTGGAGGAAGTGACGAATCATGAGCTCGAGCTAATTCTTGGAAAGACGATGGATCAATCTTTGAGGAATTGGTCAATCAAGCTCGATGAGGGTCTTTGGGGCTTTCAAACTGCCTTCAAGACTCCTATCGATCGACACTTCAACTTGTCGACTATTTTATGTCAAGTCTTGTCATTTATCAGTCAACCTTGAGCAAAAACCATTATGGGCGATGAAGTGACCAAATATGGATGCTAGTCTTACAGCTTTAGAATGAATGTACCAACTACTAGCGTTGGAGGAGTACAGGTACCATGCATTCGAAAACCCAGTACTATATAAAGAGAAAGATAATGATGCTAAGGTGCCGGCAAAGTTCATTCCATGCCTTGTCACTCATTTCGACGCCCCTCACTCGGTTATAAGCGATCGGGGTACTCACTTTTTTAGTATTTTCAAACAAGTTTTGGAACTAACTAGAACAACTCATTTATTGATCATCGCTTACCACCTACATGCAATCAGTCTGGAGGAAGTGACGAATCATGAGCTCAAGCTAATTCTTGGAAAGACGATCGATCAATCTTTGAGGAATTGGTCAATCAAGCTCGATGAGGGTCTTTTGGCGT
Source organism: Linum usitatissimum (assembly GCA_030674075.2). Taxonomy (NCBI): domain Eukaryota; kingdom Viridiplantae; phylum Streptophyta; class Magnoliopsida; order Malpighiales; family Linaceae; genus Linum; species Linum usitatissimum. The sequence continues at coordinate 115,803 of JAUJYP020000356.1, read as the reverse complement.
GTCGAACTGCCTTCAAGACTAATATCGATCAACACTTCAACTTGTCCACTATTTTATGGAAAGTCTTGTCATTTATCAGTCCACCTTGAGCATAAATCGTTATGGGCAATGAAGCAATTAAATATGGATGCTGGTCTTACTAGTTTAGAAAGAAAGTACCAACTACTAGAGTTGGAGGAGTACATGTTCCATCCATTCAAAAGTGCACTATTTTATAAAGAGAAAGGTAATGATGCTAAGGTGTAGGTAAAGTTCATTCCATTCCTTGTCACACATTTCGACGCCCCTCACTCGGTCATAACCGATCTGGGTTCTCACTTTCAGAGTATTTTCAAACGAGTTTTCAAACTAACTCGAATAACTCATTTATTGATCATCAGTTACCACACACATGCAAGTAGTCTAGAGGAAGTGACGAATCATGAGCTTGAGTTGATTCTTGGAAAGAGGATCGATCAATCTTTAAGGAATTTGTCAATCAAGCTCGATCAGGCTCTTTGGGGCTTTCGAACTACCTTCAAGACTCCTATCAATTGGCACTTCACCTTGTCGACTATTTTATGTCATGTCTTGTCATTTATCAGTCAACCTTGAGCATAAACCATTATGGGCGATGAAGTGACTAAATATGGATGCTAGTCTTACACCTTTAGAAAGAAAGTACCAACTACTAGAGTTGGAGGAGTACAGGTTCCATGCAATTGAAAGCGCACTATTATATAAAGAGAAAGGGAATGATGCTAAGGTGCTGGTAAAGTTCATTCCATGCCTTGTGACTCATTTCGACGCCCCTCACCCGGTCATAAGCGAACAGTGTACAGACTTTCAGAGTATTTTCAAACGAGTTTTCAAACTAACTAGAATAAATTATTTAATGATCATCGCTTACAATTCACATGCTAGTGGTCTGGAGGAAATGAAGAATCATGAGCTCGAGCTGTTGCTTGGAAAGACGATGGATCAATCTCTGAGGAGTTGGTCAATCAAGCTCGATGAGGCTCTTTGGGCCTTTCAAACTGCCTTCAAGACTCCTATCGATTGGCACTTCACCTTTTTGACTATCTTATTGTATGTCTTGTCATTTATGCTTAAACCATTATAGGCGATGATGCGACTAAATATGGATGCTAGTCTTACAACATTAGAAAGAAAGTACCAACTATTACAGTTGGAGGAGTACAGGTTCCATGCATTCGAAAACCCACTATTATATAAAGAGAAAGGTAATTATGCTAAGGTGCTAGTAAAGTTCATTCCATGCCTTGTAATTTATTTTGACACCCCTCCCTCGGTCGTAAGCGATCAGATACTCTCTTTTAGAGTATTTTCAAACGAGTTTTCAAACTTACAAGAATAACTCATTTATTAATCATCGCTTACCACCCACATGCAATTAGTCTGGAGGTAGTAAAGAATCTTGAGCTCGAGCTAATTCTTGCAAAGACGATCGATCAATGTCTAAGGAATTGGTTAATCAAGCTTGATGAGGCTCTTTGGGACTTTCCAACTGCCTTCAAGACTCCTATCGATCGGCACTTCACCTTGTCGACTATTTGATGGTGAGTCTTGTCATTTATCATTCAACCTTGAGCATAAAGCATTATGGGCGATGAAGCGACTAAATATGGATGCTAGTCTTACAGCTTTAGAAAGAAAGTACCAACTACTAGAGTTGGAGAAGTACAGGTACCATGCATTCGAAAACCCAGTATTATATAAAGAGAAAGCTAATGATGCTAAGGGGCCGGTAAAGTTCATTCCATGCCTTGTCACTCATTTCGACGCCCCTCACTCGGTTATAAGCGATCGGGGTACTCAACTTTTTTAGTATTTTCAAACCAGTTTTGAAACTAACTAGAACAACTCATTTATTGATCATCACTTACCACCTACATGCAATCAGTCTGGAGGAAGTGACGAATCATGAGCTCAAGCTAATTATTGGAAAGTCGATTGATCAATCTCTAAGGAATTGGTCAATCAAGCTTGATGTGGTTCTTTGGGCATTTCGAACTGCCTTTAAGACTCCTATCGATCGACACTTCACCTTGTCGACTATTTTATGGTAAAGCTTGTCATATATTAGTCAGCCTTGAGCATAAACCATTATGGGCGAAGAGCGACTAAATATGGATGCTAGTCTTGCATCTTTATAAACAATGTACCAACTACTGGAGATGGAGGAGTACATGTTCCATGCATTAGAAAGCGCACTATTATATAAAGAGAAAGATACTAATGCTAAGGTGCTGGTAAAGTTCATGCCATGAGTTCTCACTCAATTCGACGACCCTCTCTCTGTCATAAGAAATCGAGGTACTCACTTTCAGAGTATTTTCAAACGAGTTTTCAAACTAACGAGAATAACTCATTTCTTCAACATTGCTTACCACCCACATGCAAGTAGTCTGGAGGAAGTGAGGAATCATAAGCTCAAGCTAATTCTTGGAAAGATGATCGATCAATCTCTGAGGAATTGGTCAATAAAGCTCGATGAGGCTCTTAGGGCCTTTCGAACTATATTCAAGACTCCTATCGATCGGCACTTCACCTTTTCGACTATTTTATTGTAAGTCTTATCATTTATCAGTCAACCTTAAGCATAAACCATAATGGGCGATGAAGCCTCTAAATATGGATGCTAGTCTTACATCTTTAGAAAGAAAGTACCAACTACTAGAGTTCGAGGAGTACAGGTTCCATGCATTCGAAAACCCACAATTATATAAAGAGAAAGGTAATGATGCTATGGTGCTGGTAAAGTTCATGCCATGAGTTTACACCCAACTCAATGACCCTCTCTCGGTCATAAGCAATCAGGGGACTCACTTTCAGAGTATTTTGAAACGAGTTTTCAAACTAACTAGAATAACTCATTTATTGATCATCGCTTACCACCCACATGCAAGCAGTCTGGAGGAAGTAAAGAATCATGAGCTCGAGCTAATTATTGGAAAGGCGATCGATCAATCTCTAACGAATTGGTTAATCAAGCTTGATGAGGCGCTTTGGGCCTTTCCAACTGCCTTCAAGACTCCTATCGATCGGCACTTCACCTTGTCGAATATTTAATGGTGAGTCTTGTCATTTATCATTCAACCTTGAGCATAAACCATTATGGGCGATGAAGCGACTAAATATGTATGCTAGTCTTATAGCTTTAGAAAGAAAGTACCAACTACTAGGATTGGAGAAGTACAGGTACCATGCATTCTAAAACCCAGTATTATATAAAAAGAAAGGTAATGATGCTAAGGTGCCGGTAAAGTTCATTCCATGCCCTGTCACTCATTTCGACGCCCCTCACTCGGTTATAAGCGATCGGGGTACTCAACTTTTTTAGTATTTTCAAACCAGTTTTGAAACTAACTAGAACAACTCATTTATTGATCATCGCTTACCACCTACATGCAATCAGTATGGAGGAAGTGACGAATCATGAGCTCAAGCTAATTCTTGGAAAGTCGATTGATCAATCTCTAAGGAATTGGTCAATCAAGCTTGATGTGGTTCTTTGGGCCTGTTGAACTGCCTTCAAGACTCCTATCGATCGACAATTCACCTTGTCGACTATGTTATGGTAAAGCTTGTCATATATTAGTCAGCGTTGAACATAAACCATTATGGGCGATGAGCGAGTAAATATGGATGCTAGTCTTGCATCTTTATAAATAATGTACCAACTACTGGAGTTGGAGGAGTACAGGTTCCATGCATTCGAAAGCGCACTAATATATAAAGAGAAAGATACTAATGCTAAGGTGCTGGTAAAGTTCATGCCATGAGTTTTCACCCAACTCAATGACCCTCTCTCGGTCATAAGCAATCAGGGGACTCACTTTCAGAGTATTTTCAAACGAGTTTTCAAACTAACTAGAATAAATCATTTAATGATCATCGCTTACCACCCACATGCAAGCAGTTTGGAGGAAGTAAAGAATCATGAGCTCGAGCCACTTATTGGAAAGACGATTGATCAATCTCTAACGAATTGGTTAATCAAGCTTGATGAGGCTCTTTGGGCCTTTCCAACTGCCTTCAAGTCTCCTATCAATCGGCACTTCACCTTGTCGACTATTTAATGGTGAGTCTTGTCATTTATCATTCAACCTTGAGCATAAACCATTATGGGCAATGAGGCGACTAAATATGTATCCTAGTCTTACAGCTTTAGAAAGAAAGTACCAACTACTAGGATTGGAGAAGTACAGGTACCATGCATTCGAAAACCCAGTATTATATAAAGAGAAAGGTAATGATGCTAAGGTGCCGGTAAAGTTCATGCCATGAGTTTTCACTCAACTCAACGACCCTCTCTCGGTCATAAGCAATCAGGGGCCTCACTTTCAGAGTATTTTCAAGAGAGTTTTCAAACTTACAAGAATAACTCATTTATTGATCATCGCTTACCACCCACATGCAATTAGTCTGGAGGAAGTGACGAATCATGACCTCGAGCTAATTCTTGGAAAGAGGATCGATCAATCTCTAAGGAATTGGTCAATCAAGCTTGATGAGGCTATTTGGGCCTTTGCAACTGCCTTCAAGACTCCTATCGATCGGCACTTCACCTTATTGACTATGTAATGGTAAGTCTTGTCATTTATCAGTTAACCTTGAGCATAAACAATTATGGGCGATTAAGCGACTAAATATGGATGCTAGTCTTACAGCTTTAGAAATAAAGTACCAACTACTATAATTGGAGAAGTACATGTTCCATGCATTCGAGAACCCACTATTATATAAAGAGAAAGTTAATGATGCTAAGGTGATGGTAAAGTTCATTCCATGCCTTGTGGCTCTTTTCGACGCCCCTCACTCGCTTATAAGCGATCGGGGTACTCACTTTTTGAGTATTTTCAAACCAATTTTGAAACTAACTAGAACAACTCATTTATTGATCATCGCTTAGCACCTACATGCAATCAGTCTGGAGGAAGTGAAGAATCATGAGCTCAAGCTAATTCTTGGAAAGTCGATCGATCAATCTCTAAGGAATTGGTCAATCAAGCTTGATGTGGTTCTTTGGGACTTTCGAACTGCCTTCAAGACTCCCATCGATCGGCACTTCACCTTGTCGACTATTTTATAGTAAAGCTTGTCATATATTAGTCAGCCTTGAGCATAAACCATTATGGGCGATGAAGCGACTAAATATGGATGCTAGTCTTACAGCTTTAGAAAGAAACTACCAACTACTAGAGTTGGTGGAGTACAGGTTCCATGGATTTGAAAGCGCACTATTATAGAAAGACAAAAGGGAATGATGCTAAGGTGCTGGTAAAGTTCATTCTATGCCTTGTGACTCATTTCGACGCCTCTCAGTCGGTCATAAGCGAATAGGGTACTCACTTTAAGAGTATTTTCAAACATGTTTTCAAACTAACTAGAATAACGCATTTATTGACCATCGCATACCACCCACATGCATGCAGTGTGGAGGAAGTGGCGAATCATGAGCTCAAGCTGATACTTGGAAAGACGATCGATCGATATCTAAGGAATTGGTCAATCAAGCTCGATGAGGGTCTTGGGGCCTTTTTAACTGCCTTCAAGACTCGTATCGATCGGCGCTTCACCTTCTCGACTATTTTATGGTAAGTCTTGTCATTTATCAGTCAACCTTGAGCATAAACTATTATGGGCGATGAAGCGACTAAATATGGATGCTAATGTTACAGCTTTAGAAAGAAAGTACCAAATACTAGAGTTGGAGGAGTATAGGTTTCATGCATTCGAAAGCGCACTATTAAATAAAGAGAAAGGTAATGATGCTAAGGTGTTTGTAAAGTTCATGCCATGAGTTCTCACACAATTAGACAACCCTCTCTCGGTCATAAGTAATCGGGGTACTCACTTTAAGAGTATTTTAAAACGAGTTTTCAAACTAACTAGAATAACTCATTTATTCATCATCGCCTACCACTCACATGCAAGCAGTCTAGAGGAAGTGAAGAATCATGAGCACAAGCTGATTCCTGGAAAGACGATCGATCAATCTCTAAGGAATTGGTCAATCAAGCTCGAAGAGGGTATTGGGGCCTTTCCAACTGCCTTCAAGACTCGTATCGATCGGCACTCCAACTTGTCGACTATTTAATTGTTAGTCTTGTCATTTATCAGTCGCCCTTGAGCATAAACCATTATGGGCGATGAAGCGTCTAAATATGGATGCTAGTCTTACATTTTTAGAAAGAAAGTACAACCTACTAGAGTTGGAGGAGTATAGGTTCCATGCATTCAAAAGCGCACTATTATATAAAGAGAAAGGTGATGATGCTAAGGGGCTGGTAAAGTTCATGCCATGAGTTCTCACTCAATTCGACGACCCTCTCTCTGTCATAAGCAATCGGGGGATCACTTTCAGAGTATTTTCAAACGAGTTTTCAAACTAACTAGAATAACTCATTTATTGATCAATGCTTACCACCCACATGCAAGCAGTGTGAAGGAAGTGGCGAATAATGACCTCAAGCTGATTCTTGGAAAGACGATCGATCAATATCGAAGGAATTCTGTGAATCAAGCTCGATGAGGCTCTTTGGGGCTTTCCAATTGCCTTCAAGACTCGTATTGATATGTCTTATCATTTAATAGCCAACCTTGAGCATAAACCATTATGGGCAATAAAGCGGCTAAATATGGATGCTAGTCTTAAAGCTTTAGAAAGAAAGTACCAACTATTGGAGTTGGATGAATACAGATTCCATGCATTCGAAAGCGCACTATTATATAAAGAGAAACGTAATGATGCTAAGGTATTGTTAAAGTTCATGCCATGATTTCTCACTCAATTCGACGACCCTCTCTTAGTCATAAGTAATCGGGGTACTCACTTTAAGAGTATTTGCAAAACGAGTTTTCAAACTAACTAGAATAACTCATTTATTCATCATCGCTAACCACTCACATGCAAGCAGTCTAGAGGAAGTGAATAATCATGAGCACAAGCTGATTCATGGAAAGACGATCGATCAATCTCTAAGGAATTGGTCAATCAAGCTCGAAGAGGGTATTGGGGCCTTTCCAACTGCCTTCAAGACTCGTATCGATCGGCACTCCAATTTGTCGACTATTTAATTGTTAGTCTTGTCATTTATCAGTCGCCCTTGAGCATAAACCATTATGGGCGATAAAGCATCTTAATATGGATGCTAGTCTTACATCTTTAGAAAGAAAGTACCAAATACTAGAGTTTGAGGAGTACGGGTTCCATGCATTTGAAAGCGCCTTTGTTATATAAAGAGAAAGGTAATGATGCTAAGGTTGGTAAAGTTCATGCCATCAGTTCTCACTCAATTCGACGACTCTATCTCGGTCATAAGCAATTGGGGTACTCACATTTAGAGTATTTTCAAATTAGGTTTGAGACTAACTAGAAAAACACATTTATTGATCATCGCTTGCCACCCCACATGCAATTAGTACGGAGGAAATTACGAATCATGAGCTCGAGCTAATTCTTGGAAAGACGATAGATCAATCTCTCGAGGAATTGGTCAATCAAGCTCAATGAGGCTCTTTGGGGCTTTCCAATTGCCTTCAAGACTCGTATTGATATGTCTTATCATTTAATAGCCAACCTTGAGCATAAACCATTATGGGCAATAAAGCGGCTAAATATGGATGCTAGTCTTAAAGCTTTAGAAAGAAAGTACCAACTATTGGAGTTGGATGAATACATATTCCATGCATTCGAAAGCGCACTATTATATAAAGAGAAAGGTAATGATGCTAAGGTGTTGGTAAAGTTCATGCCATGATTACTCACTCAATTCGACGACCCTCTCTTAGTCATAAGCAATCGGAGTACTCACTTTCAGAGTATTTGCAAACGTGTTTTCAAACTAACTAGAATAACTCATTTATTGTTCATCGCTTGCCACCCCACATGCAATTAGTCTGGAGGAAGTGACGAATCATGAGCTCGAGCTAATTCTTGGAAAGACGATCGATCAATCTCTGAGGAATTGGTCAATCAAGCTCGATGAGGGTCTTGGGGCCTTTCCAACCGCCTTCAAGACTCGTATCGATCGGCACTCCAACTTGTTTACTATTTGATGGTTAGTCTTGTCATTTATCAGTCAACCTTGAGCATAAACTATTATGGGTGATGAAGCGACAAAATATGGATGCTAATGTTACAGCTTTAGTAAGAAAGTACTAAATACTAGAGTTGGAGGAGTACAGATTCCATGCATTCGAAAGCGCACTATTATATAAAGAGAAAGGTAATGATGCTAAGGTATTGTTAAAGTTCATGCCATGAGTTCTCACACAATTAGACAACCCTCTCTCGGTCATAAGTAATCGGGGTACTCACTTTAAGAGTATTTGCAAAACGAGTTTTCAAACTAACTAGAATAACTCATTTATTCATCATCGCTAACCACTCACATGCAAGCAGTCTAGAGGAAGTGAATAATCATGAGCACAAGCTGATTCATGGAAAGACGATCGATCAATCTCTAAGGAATTGGTCAATCAAGCTCGAAGAGGGTATTGGGGCCTTTCCAACTGCCTTCAAGACTCGTATCGATCGGCACTCCAATTTGTCGACTATTTAATTGTTAGTCTTGTCATTTATCAGTCGCCCTTGAACATAAACCATTATGGGCGATAAAGCATCTTAATATGGATGCTAGTCTTACATCTTTAGAAAGAAAGTACCAAATACTAGAGTTTGAGGAGTACAGGTTCCATGCATTTGAAAGCGCACTGTTATATAAAGAGAAAGGTAATGATGCTAAGGTTCCGTAAAGTTGATGCCATCAGTTCTCACTCAATTCGACGACTCTATCTCGGTCATAAGCAATTGGGGTACTCACATTTAGAGTATTTTCAAATTAGGTTTGAGACTAACTAGAAAAACACATTTATTAATCATCGCTTGCCACCCCACATGCAATTAGTCTGGAGGAAGTTACGAATCATGAGCTCGAGCTAATTCTTGGAAAGACGATCGATCAATCTCTAAGGAATTGGTCAATCAAGCTCGAAGAGGGTATTGGGGCCTTTCCAACTGCCTTCAAGACTCGTATCGATCGGCACTCCAATTTGTCGACTATTTAATTGTTAGTCTTGTCATTTATCAGTCGCCCTTGAGCATAAACCATTATGGGCGATAAAGCATCTTAATATGGATGCTAGTCTTACATCTTTAGAAAGAAAGTACCAAATACTAGAGTTTGAGGAGTACAGGTTCCATGCATTTGAAAGCGCACTGTTATATAAAGAGAAAGGTAATGATGCTAAGGTTCTGGTAAAGTTCATGCCATCAGTTCTCACTCAATTCGACGACTCTATCTCGGTCATAAGCAATTGGGGTACTCACAGTTAGAGTATTTTCAAATTAGGTTTGAGACTAACTAGAAAAACACATTTATTGATCATCGCTTGCCACCCCACATGCAATTAGTCTGGAGGAAGTTACGAATCATGAGCTCGAGCTAATTCTTGGAAAGACGATAGATCAATCTCTGAGGAATTGGTCAATCAAGCTCAATGAGGCTCTTTGGGGCTTTCCAATTGCCTTCAAGACTCGTATTGATATGTCTTATCATTTAATAGCCAACCTTGAGCATAAACCATTATGGGCAATAAAGCGGCTAAATATGGATGCTAGTCTTAAAGCTTTAGAAAGAAAGTACCAACTATTGGAGTTGGATGAATACAGATTCCATGCATTCGAAAGCGCACTATTATATAAAGAGAAAGGTAATGATGCTAAGGTGTTGGTAAAGTTCATGCCATGATTACTCACTCAATTCGACGACCCTCTCTTAGTCATAAGCAATCGGAGTACTCACTTTCGCAGTATTTGCAAACGAGTTTTCAAACTAACTAGAATAACTCATTTATTGTTCATCGCTTGCCACCCCACATGCAATTAGTCTGGAGGAAGTGACGAATCATGAGCTCGAGCTAATTCTTGGAAAGACGATCGATCAATCTCTAAGGAATTGGTCAATCAAGCTCGAAGAGGGTATTGGGGCCTTTCCAACTGCCTTCAAGACTCGTATCGATCAGCACTCCAATTTGTCGACTATTTAATTGTTAGTCTTGTCATTTATCAGTCGCCCTTGAGCATAAACCATTATGGGCGATAAAGCATCTTAATATGGATGCTAGTCTTACATCTTTAGAAAGAAAGTACCAAATACTAGAGTTTGAGGAGTACAGGTTCCATGCATTTGAAAGCGCACTCGTTATATAAAGAGAAAGGTAATGATGCTAAGGTTCCGTAAAGTTCATGCCATCAGTTCTCACTCAATTCGACGACTCTATCTCGGTCATAAGCAATTGGGGTACTCACATTTAGAGTATTTTCAAATTAGGTTTGAGACTAACTAGAAAAACACATTTATTGATCATCGCTTGCCACCCCACATGCAATTAGTCTGGAGGAAGTTACGAATCATGAGCTCGAGCTAATTCTTGGAAAGACGATAGATCAATCTCTGAGGAATTGGTCAATCAAGCTCAATGAGGCTCTTTAGGGGTTTCCAATTGCCTTCAAGACTCGTATTGATATGTCTTATCATTTAATAGCCAACCTTGAGCATAAACCATTATGGGCAATAAAGCGGCTAAATATGGATGCTAGTCTTAAAGCTTTAGAAAGAAAGTACCAACTATTGGAGTTGGATGAATACGAATTCCATGCATTCGAAAGCGCACTATTATATAAAGAGAAAGGTAATGATGCTAAGGTGTTGGTAAAGTTCATGCCATGATTACTCACTCAATTCGACGACCCTCTCTTAGTCATAAGCAATCGGAGTACTCACTTTCGAGTATTTGCAAACGAGTTTTCAAACTAACTAGAATAACTCATTTATTGTTCATCGCTTGCCACCCCACATGCAATTAGTCTGGAGGAAGTGACGAATCATGAGCTCGAGCTAATTCTTGGAAAGACGATCGATCAATCTCTAAGGAATTGGTCAATCAAGCTCGAAGAGGGTATTGGGGCCTTTCCAACTGCCTTCAAGACTCGTATCGATCGGCACTCCAATTTGTCGACTATTTAATTGTTAGTCTTGTCATTTATCAGTCGCCCTTGAGCATAAACCATTATGGGCGATAAAGCATCTTAATATGGATGCTAGTCTTACATCTTTAGAAAGAAAGTACCAAATACTAGAGTTTGAGGAGTACAGGTTCCATGCATTTGAAAGCGCACTGTTATATAAAGAGAAAGGTAATGATGCTAAGGTTCTGGTAAAGTTCATGCCATCAGTTCTCACTCAATTCGACGACTCTATCTCGGTCATAAGCAATTGGGGTACTCACATTTAGAGTATTTTCAAATTAGGTTTGAGACTAACTAGAAAAACACATTTATTGATCATCGCTTGCCACCCCACATGCAATTAGTCTGGAGGAAGTTACGAATCATGAGCTCGAGCTAATTCTTGGAAAGACGATAGATCAATCTCTGAGGAATTGGTCAATCAAGCTCAATGAGGCTCTTTAGGGGTTTCCAATTGCCTTCAAGACTCGTATTGATATGTCTTATCATTTAATAGCCAACCTTGAGCATAAACCATTATGGGCAATAAAGCGGCTAAATATGGATGCTAGTCTTAAAGCTTTAGAAAGAAAGTACCAACTATTGGAGTTGGATGAATACAGATTCCACGCATTCGAAAGCGCACTATTATATAAAGAGAAAGGTAATGATGCTAAGGTGTTGGTAAAGTTCATGCCATGATTACTCACTCAATTCGACGACCCTCTCTTAGTCATAAGCAATCGGAGTACTCACTTTCAGAGTATTTGCAAACGAGTTTTCAAACTAACTAGAATAACTCATTTATTGTTCATCGCTTGCCACCCCACATGCAATTAGTCTGGAGGAAGTGACGAATCATGAGCTCGAGCTAATTCTTGGAAAGACGATCGATCAATCTCTGAGGAATTGGTCAATCAAGCTCGATAAGGGTCTTGGGGCCTTTCCAACTGCCTTCAAGACTCGTATCGATCGGCACTCCAACTTGTTTACTATTTGATGGTTAGTCTTGTCATTTATCGACCAACCTTGAGCATAAACTATTATGGGTGATGAAGCGACTAAATATGGATGCTAATGTTACAGCTTTAGTAAGAAAGTACTACATACTAGAGTTGGAGGAGTATAGGTTCCATGCATTCGAAAGCGCACTATTAAATAAAGAGAAAGGTAATGATGCTAAGGTGTTTGTAAATTTCATGCCATGAGTTCTCACACAATTAGACAACCCTCTCTCGGTCATAAGTAATCGGGGTACTCACTTTAAGAGTATTTTAAAACGAGTTTTCAAACTAACGAGAATAACTCATTTATTGATCATCGCTCGCCACCCCACATGCAAGCAGTCTAGAGGAAGTGAATAATCATGAGCTCGAGCTAATTCTTGGAAAGACGATCGATCAATCTCTAAGGAATTGGTCAATCAAGCTCGAAGAGGGTATTGGGGCCTTTCCAACTGCCTTCAAGACTCGTATCGATCGGCACTCCAATTTGTCGACTATTTAATTGTTAGTCTTGTCATTTAGCAGTCGCCCTTGAGCATAAACCATTATGGGCGATAAAGCATCTTAATATGGATGCTAGTCTTACATCTTTAGAAAGAAAGTACCAAATACTAGAGTTTGAGGAGTACAGGTTCCATGCATTTGAAACCGCACTGTTATATAAAGAGAAAGGTAATGATGCTAAGGTTCTGGTAAAGTTCATGCCATCAGTTCTCACTCAATTCGACGACTCTATCTCGGTCATAAGCAATTGGGGTACTCACATTTAGAGTATTTTCAAATTAGGTTTGAGACTAACTAGAAAAACACATTTATTGATCATCGCTTGCCACCCCACATGCAATTAGTCTGGAGGAAGTTACGAATCATGAGCTCGAGCTAATTCTTGGAAAGACGATAGATCAATCTCTCGAGGAATTGGTCAATCAAGCTCAATGAGGCTCTTTGGGGCTTTCCAATTGCCTTCAAGACTCGTATTGATATGTCTTATCATTTAATAGCCAACCTTGAGCATAAACCATTATGGGCAATAAAGCGGCTAAATATGGATGCTAGTCTTAAAGCTTTAGAAAGAAAGTAAAACTATTGGAGTTGGATGAATACAGATTCCATGCATTCGAAAGCGCACTATTATATAAAGAGAAAGGTAATGATGCTAAGGTGTTGGTAAAGTTCATGCCATGATTACTCACTCAATTCGACGACCCTCTCTTAGTCATAAGCAATCGGAGTACTCACTTTCAGAGTATTTGCAAACGAGTTTTCAAACTAACTAGAATAACTCATTTATTGTTCATCGCTTGCCACCCCACATGCAATTAGTCTGGAGGAAGTGACGAATCATGAGCTCGAGCTAATTCTTGGAAAGACGATCGATCAATCTCTGAGGAATTGGTCAATCAAGCTCGATGAGGGTCTTGGGGCCTTTCCAATTGCCTTCAAGACTCGTATCGATCGGCACTCCAACTTGTTTACTATTTGATGGTTAGTCTTGTCATTTATCAGTCAACCTTGAGCATAAACTATTATGGGTGATGAAGCGACTAAATATGGATGCTAATGTTACAGCTTTAGTAAGAAAGTACTAAATACTAGAGTTGGAGGAGTATAGGTTCCATGCATTCGAAAGCGCACTATTAAATAAAGAGAAAGGTAATGATGCTAAGGTGTTTGTAAATTTCATGCCATGAGTTCTCACACAATTAGACAACCCTCTCTCGGTCATAAGTAATCGGGGTACTCACTTTAAGAGTATTTTAAAACGAGTTTTCAAACTAACTAGAATAACTCATTTATTGATCATCGCTCGCCACCCCACATGCAAGCAGTCTAGAGGAAATGAATAATCATGAGCTCGAGCTAATTCTTGGAAAGACGATCGATCAATCTCTAAGGAATTGGTCAATCAATCTCGAAGAGGGTATTGGGGCCTTTCCAACTGCCTTCAAGACTCGTATCGATCGGCACTCCAATTTGTCGACTATTTAATTGTTAGTCTTGTCATTTATCAGTCGCCCTTGAGCATAAACCATTATGGGCGATAAAGCATCTTAATATGGATGCTAGTCTTACATCTTTAGAAAGAAAGTACCAAATACTAGAGTTTGAGGAGTACAGGTTCCATGCATTTGAAAGCGCACTGTTATATCAAGAGAAAGGTAATGATGCTAAGGTTCTGGTAAAGTTGATGCCATCAGTTCTCACTCAATTCGACGACTCTATCTCGGTCATAAGCAATTGGGGTACTCACATTTAGAGTATTTTCAAATTAGGTTTGAGACGAACTAGAAAAACACATTTATTGATCATCGCTTGCCACCCCACATGCAATTAGTCTGGAGGAAGTTACGAATCATGAGCTCGAGCTAATTCTTGGAAAGACGATAGATCAATCTCTGAGGAATTGGTCAATCAAGCTCAATGAGGCTCTTTGGGGCTTTCCAATTGCCTTCAAGACTCGTATTGATATGTCTTATCATTTAATAGCCAACCTTGAGCATAAACCATTATGGGCAATAAAGCGGCTAAATATGGATGCTATTCTTAAAGCTTTAGAAAGAAAGTACCAACTATTGGAGTTGGATGAATACAGATTCCATGCATTCGAAAGCGCACTATTATATAAAGAGAAAGGTAATGATGCTAAGGTGTTGGTAAAGTTCATGCCATGATTTCTCACTCAATTCGACGACCTTCTCTTAGTCATAAGCAATCGGAGTACTCACTTTCAGAGTATTTGCAAACGAGTTTTCAAACTAACTAGAATAACTCATTTATTGTTCATCGCTTGCCACCCCACATGCAATTAGTTTGGAGGAAGTGACGAATCATGAGCTCGAGCTGATTCTTGGAAAGACGATCGATCAATCTCTGAGGAATTGGTCTATCAAGCTCGATGAGGGTCTTGGGGCCTTTCCAACTGCCTTCAAGACTCGTATCGATCGGCACTCCAACTTGTTTACTATTTGATGGTTAGTCTTGTCATTTATCAGTCA
Organism: Linum usitatissimum; assembly: GCA_030674075.2. Lineage (NCBI taxonomy): Eukaryota > Viridiplantae > Streptophyta > Magnoliopsida > Malpighiales > Linaceae > Linum > Linum usitatissimum. The sequence continues at coordinate 100,786 of JAUJYP020000356.1, read as the reverse complement.
ACCTTGAGCATAAACTATTATGGGCGATGAAGCGACTAAATATGGATACTAATGTTACAGCTTTAGTAAGAAAGTACTAAATACTAGAGTTGGAGGAGTATAGGTTCCATGCATTCGAAAGCGCACTATTAAATAAAGAGAAAGGTAATGATGCTAAGGTGTTTGTCAATTTCATGCCATGAGTTCTCACACAATTAGACAACCCTCTCTCGGTCATAAGTAATCGGGGTACTCACTTTAAGAGTATTTTAAAACGAGTTTTCAAACTAACTAGAATAACTCATTTATTCATCATCGCTTACCACTCACATGCAAGCAGTCTAGAGGAAGTGAATAATCATGAGCACAAGCTGATTCATGGAAAGACGATCGATCAATCTCTAAGGAATTGGTCAATCAAGCTCGAAGAGGGTATTGGGGCCTTTCCAACTGCCTTCAAGACTCGTATCGATCGGCACTCCAACTTGTCGACTATTTAATTCTTAGTCTTGTCATTTATCAGTCACCTTTGAGCATAAACCATTATGGGCGATAAAGCATCTTAATATGGATGCTAGTCTTACATCTTTAGAAAGAAAGTACCAAATACTAGAGGTTGAGGAGTACAGGTTCCATGCATTTGAAAGCGCACTGTTATATCAAGAGAAAGGTAATGATGCTATGGTTCTGGTAAAGTTCATACCATGAGTTCTCACTCAATTCGACGACTCTATCTCGGTCATAAGCAATTGGGGTACTCACATTTAGAGTATTTTCAAATTAGGTTTCAAACTAACTAGAAAAACTCATTTATTGATCATCGCTTGCCACCCCACATGCAATTAGTCTGGAGGAAGTGACAAATCATGAGCTCGATCTAATTCTAGGAAAGACGATAGATCAATCTCTGAGGAATTGGTCAATCAAGCTCAATGAGGCTCTTTGGGGCTTTCCAATTGCCTTCAAGACTCGTATTGATATGTCTTATCATTTAATAGCCAACCTTGAGCATAAACCATTATGGGCAATGAAGCGGCTAAATATGGATGCTAGTCTTACAGCTTTAGAAAGAAAGTACCAACTATTGGAGTTGGAGGAATACAGATTCCATGCATTCAAAAGTGCACTATTATATAAAGAGAAAGGTAATGATGCTAAGGTGTTCGTAAAGTTCATGCCATGATTTCTCACTCAATTTGACGACCCTCTCTTAGTCATAGCAATCGGAGTACTCACTTTCAGAGTATTTGCAAACGAGTTTTCAAACTAACTAGAATAACTCATTTATTGATCATCGCTTGCCACCCCACATGCAATTAGTCTGGAGGAAGTGATGAATCATGAGCTCGAGCTAATTCTTGGAAAGACGATCGATCAATCTCTGAGGAATTGGTCAATCAAGCTCGATGAGGGTCTTGGGGCCGTTCCAACTGCCTTCAAGACTCGTATCGATCGGCACTCCAACTTGTTGACTATTTGATGGTTAGTATTGTCATTTATCAGTCAACCTTGAGCATAAACTATTATGGGCGATGAAGCGACTAAATATGGATGCTAATGTTACAGCTTTAGTAAGAAAGTACCAAATACTAGAGTTGGAGGAGTATAGGTTCCATGCATTCGAAAGCGCACTATTAAATAAAGAGAAAGGTAATGATGATAAGGTGTCTGTAAAGTTCATGCCATGAGTTCTCATACAATTAGACAACCCTCTCTCGGTCATAAGTAATCGGGGTACTCACTTTAAGAGTATTTTCAAACGAGTTTTCAAACTAACTAGAATAACTCATTTATTCATCATCGCTTACCACTCACATGCAAGCAGTTTAGAGGAAGTGAAGAATCATGAGCACAAGCTGATTCATAGAAAGACGATCGATCAATCTCTAAGGAATCTATAACAGCACTTCACCTTGTCGACTATTTTATGGTAAGGCTTGTCATTTATTAGTCAGCCTTGAGCATAAACCATTATAGGCGATGAGCGACTAAATATAGATGCTAGTATTGCATCTTTATAAACAAAGTACTAACTACTGGAGTTGGAGGAGTACATGTTCCATGCATTCGAAAGCGCACGATTATATAAAGAGAAAGGTAATGATGGTATGGTGTTGGTAAAGTTAATCCCATGAGTTCTCACTCATTTCGACGACCCTCTCTCGGTCATAAGCAATTGGGGTAATTACTTTCAGAGTATTTTAAACAAGTTTTCAAACTAAATATAATAACTCATTTATTGATCATCGCTTACCACCGACATGCAAGTAGTCTGGAGGAAGTGACGAATCATGAGCTCGTGCTAATTCTTTGAAAGACGACCGATCAATCTCTGAGGAATTGGTCAATCAAGCTCGATGACGCTCTTTGGGTCTTTCGAACAGCCTTAAAGACTCCTCTATAACAGCACTTCACCTTGTCGACTATTTTATGGTAAAGCTTGTCATTTATCACTCAGCCTTGAGCATAAACCATTATAGGCGATGAGCGACTAAATATAGATGCTAGTCTTGCATCTTTATAAACAAAGTACTAACTACTGGAGTTGGAGGAGTACATGTTCCATGCATTCGAAAGCGCACTATTATATAAAGAGAAAGGTAATGATGCTATGGTGTTGGTAAAGTTAATCCCATGAGTTCTCACTTATTTCGACGACCCTCTCTCGGTCATAAGCAATTGGGGTACTTAGTTTCAGAGTATTTTAAACAAGTTTTCAAACTAAATATAATAACTCATTTATTGATCATCGCTTACCACCCACATGCAAGTAGTCTGGAGGAAGTGGCGAATCATGAGCTCGTGCTAATTCTTGGAAAGACGACCGATCAATCTCTGAGGATTTAGTCAATCAAGCTCGATGACGCTCTTTGGGTCTTTCGAACTGCCTTCAAGACTCCTCTCAAACGGCATTTCACCTTGTCGACTATTTTATGGTAAGGTTTGTCATTTATTAGTCAGCCTTGAGCATAAACCATTATAGGCGATGAGCGACTAAATATGGATGCTAGTCTTGCATCTTTATAAACAAAGTACTAACTACTGGAGTTGGAGGAGTATATGTTCCATGCATTCGAAAGCGCACTATTATTGAAAGAGAAAGGTAATGATGCTATGGTTCTGGTAAAGTTAATCCCATGAGTTCTCACTCATTTCGACGACCCTCTCACGGTCATAAGCAATTGGGGTACTTACTTTCAGAGTATTTTAAACAAGTTTTGAAACTAAATATAATAACTCATTTATTGATCATCGCTTACCACCGACATGCAAGTAGTCTGGAGGAAGTGACGAATCATGAGCTCGTGCTAATTCTTTGAAAGACGACCGATCAATCTCTGAGGAATTGGTCAATCAAGCTCGATGACGCTCTTTGGGTCTTTCGAACAGCCTTAAAGACTCCTCTATAACGGCACTTCACCCTTTCGACTATTTTATGGTAAGGCTTGTCATTTATTAGTCAGCCTTGAGCATAAACCATTATAGGCGATGAGCGACTAAATATGGATGCGAGTTTTGCATCTTTATAAACAAAGTACTAACTACTGGAGTTGGAGGAGTACATGTTCCATGCATTCGAAAGCGCACTATTATATAAAGAGAAAGGTAATGATGCTATGGTGTTGGTAAAGTTCATCCCATGAGTTCTCACTTATTTCGACGACCCTCTCTCGGTCATAAGCAATTGGGGTACTTAGTTTCAGAGTATTTTAAACAAGTTTTCAAACTAAATATAATAACTCATTTATTGATCATCGCTTACCACCCACATGCAAGTAGTCTGGAGGAAGTGACGAATCATGAGCTCGTGCTAATTCTTGGAAAGACGACCGATCAATCTCTGAGGATTTAGTCAATCAAGCTCGATGACGCTCTTTGGGTCTTTCGAACTCGCCTTCAAGACTCCTCTCAAACGGCATTTCACCTTGTCGACTATTTTATGGTAAGGTTTGTCATTTATTAGTCAGCCTTGAGCATAAACCATTATAGCCGATGAGCGACTAAATATGGATGCTAGTCTTGCATCTTTATAAACAAATTACTAACTACTGGAGTTGGAGGAGTACATGTTCCATGCATTCGAAAGAGCACTATTATATAAAGAGAAAGGTAATGATGCTATGGTGCTGGTAAAGTTAATCCCATGAGTTCTCACTCATTTCGACGACCCTCTCTCGGTCATAAGCAATTGGGGTACTTACTTTCAGAGTATTTTAAACAAGTTTTCAAACTAAATATAATAACTCATTTATTGATCATCGCTTACAACCCACATGCAAGTAGTCTGGAGGAAGTGACGAATCATGAGCTCGTGCTAATTCTTTGAAAGACGACCGATCAATCTCTGAGGATTTAGTCAATCAAGCTCGATGACGCTCTTTGGGTCTTTCGAACTCGCCTTCAAGACTCCTCTCAAACGGCATTTCACCTTGTCGACTATTTTATGGTAAGGCTTATCATTTATTAGTCAGCCTTGAGCATAAACCATTATAGGAGATGAGCGACTAAATATGGTTGCTAGTCTTGCATCTTTATAAACAAAGTACTAACTACTGGAGTTGGAGGAGTACATGTTCCATGCATTCGAAAGCGCACTATTATTTAAAGAGAAAGGTAATGATGCTATGGTTCTGGTAAAGTTAATCCCATGAGTTCTCACTCATTTCGACGACCCTCTCACGGTCATAAGCAATTGGGGTACTTACTTTCAGAGTATTTTAAACAAGTTTTGAAACTAAATATAATAACTCATTTATTGATCATCGCTTACCACCCACATGCAAGTAGTCTGGAGGAAGTGACGAATCATGAGCTCGTGCTAATTCTTTGAAAGACGATCGATCAATCTCTGAGGAATTGGTCAATCAAGCTCGATGACACTCTTTGGGTCTTTCAAACAGCCTTCAAGACTCCTCTATAACGGCACTTCACCTTGTCAACTATTTTATGGTAAGGCATGTCATTTATCACTCGGCCTTGAGCATAAACCATTATAGGCAATGAGCGACTAAATATGGATGCTAGTCTTGCATCTTTATAAACAAAGTACGAACTACTTGAGTTGGAGGAGTACATGTTCCATGCATTCGAAAGCGCACTATTATATAAAGAGAAAGGTAATGATGCTATGGTGCTGGTAAAGTTAATGCCATGAGTTCTCACTCCTTTCGACGACCCTCTCTCGGTCATAAGCAATTGAGGTACTTACTTTCAGAGTATTTTAAACAAGTTTTCAAACTAAATATAATAACTCATTTATTGATCATCGCTTACCACCCACATGCAAGTAGTCTGGAGGAAGTGACGAATCATGAGCTCGTGCTAATTCTTGGAAAGACGACCGATCAATCTCTGAGGAATTGGTCAATCAAGCTCGATGACACTCTTTGGGTCTTTCAAAGTGCCTTCAAGACTCCTCTCAAACGGCATTTCACCTTGTCGACTATTTTATGGTAAGGTTTGTCATTTATTAGTCAGCCTTGAGCATAAACCATTATAGCCGATGAGCGACTAAATATGGATGCTAGTCTTGCATCTTTATAAACAAATTACTAACTACTGGAGTTGGAGGAGTACATGTTCCATGCATTCGAAAGAGCACTATTATATAAAGAGAAAGGTAATGATGCTATGGTGCTGGTAAAGTTAATCCCATGAGTTCTCACTCATTTCGACGACCCTCTCACGGTCATAAGCAATTGGGGTACTTACTTTCAGAGTATTTTAAACAAGTTTTGAAACTAAATATAATAACTCATTTATTGATCATCGCTTACCACCCACATGCAAATAGTCTGGAGGAAGTGACGAATCATGAGCTCGTGCTAATTCTTTGAAAGACGATCGATCAATCTCTGAGGAATTGGTCAATCAAGCTCGATGACACTCTTTGGGTCTTTCAAACAGCCTTCAAGACTCCTCTATAACGGCACTTCACCTTGTCAACTATTTTATGGTAAGGCATGTCATTTATCACTCAGCCTTGAGCATAAACCATTATAGGCAATGAGCGACTAAATATGGATGCTAGTCTTGCATCTTTATAAACAAAGTACGAACTACTTGAGTTGGAGGAGTACATGTTCCATGCATTCGAAAGCGCACTATTATATAAAGAGAAAGGTAATGATGCTCTGGTGCTGGTAAAGTTAATGCCATGAGTTCTCACTCATTTCGACGACCCTCTCTCGGTCATAAGAAATTGGGGTACTTACTTTCAGAGTATTTTAAACAAGTTTTCAAACTAAATATAATAACTCATTTATTGATCATCGCTTACCACCCACATGCAAGTAGTCTGGAGGAAGTGACGAATCATGAGCTCGTGCTAATTCTTGGAAAGACGACCGATCAATCTCTGAGGAATTGGTCAATCAAGCTCGATGACACTCTTTGGGTCTTTCAAACTGCCTTCAAGACTCCTCTCAAACGGCATTTCACCTTGTCGACTATTTTATGGTAAGGTTTGTCATTTATTAGTCAGCCATGAGCATAAACCATTATAGCCGATGAGCGACTAAATATGGATGCTAGTCTTGCATCTTTATAAACAAATTACTAACTACTGGAGTTGGAGGAGTACATGTTCCATGCATTCGAAAGAGCACTATTATATAAAGAGAAAGGTAATGATGCGATGGTGCTGGTAAAGTTAATCGCATGAGTTCTCACTCATTTCGACGACCCTCTCTCGGTCATAAGCAATTGGGGTACTTACTTTCAGAGTATTTTAAACAAGTTTTCAAACTAAATATAATAACTCATTTATTGATCATCGGTTACAACCCACATGCAAGTAGTCTGGAGGAAGTGACGAATCATGAGCTCGTGCTAATTCTTTGAAAGACGACCGATCAATCTCTGAGGATTTAGTCAATCAAGCTCGATGACGCTCTTTGGGTCTTTCGAACTGCCTTCAAGACTCCTCTCAAACGGCATTTCACCTTGTCGACTATTTTATGGTAAGGCTTATCATTTATTAGTCAGCCTTGAGCATAAACCATTATAGGAGATGAGCGACTAAATATGGTTGCTAGTCTTGCATCTTTATAAACAAAGTACTAACTACTGGAGTTGGAGGAGTACATGTTCCATGCATTCGAAAGCGCACTATTATTTAAAGAGAAAGGTAATGATGCTATGGTTTTGGTAAAGTTAATCCCATGAGTTCTCACTCATTTCGACGACCCTCTCACGGTCATAAGCAATTGGGGTACTTACTTTCAGAGTATTTTAAACAAGTTTTGAAACTAAATATAATAACTCATTTATTGATCATCGCTTACCACCCACATGCAAGTAGTCTGGAGGAAGTGACGAATCATGAGCTCGTGCTAATTCTTTGAAAGACGATCGATCAATCTCTGAGGAATTGGTCAATCAAGCTCGATGACACTCTTTGGGTCTTTCAAACAGCCTTCAAGACTCCTCTCGAACGGCATTTCACCTTGTCAACTATTTTATGGTAAGGCATGTCATTTATCACTCAGCCTTGAGCATAAACCATTATAGTCAATGAGCGACTAAATATGGATGCTAGTCTTGCATCTTTATAAACAAAGTACGAACTACTTGAGTTGGAGGAGTACATGTTCCATGCATTCGAAAGCGCACTATTATATAAAGAGAAAGGTAATGATGCTATGGTGCTGGTAAAGTTAATGCCATGAGTTCTCACTCATTTCGACGACCCTCTCTCGGTCATAAGCAATTGGGGTACTTACTTTCAGAGTATTTTAAACAAGTTTTCAAACTAAATATAATAAGTCATTTATTGATCATCGCTTGCCACCCACATGCAAGTAGTCTGGAGGAAGTGACGAATCATGAGCTCGTGCTAATTCTTTGAAAGACGACCGATCAATCTCTGAGGAATTGGTCAATCAAGCTCGATGACACTCTTTGGGTCTTTCGAACAGCTTTAAAGACTCCTCTATAACGGCACTTCACCTTGTCGACTATTTTATGGTAAGGCTTGTCATTTATTAGTCAGCCTTGAGCATAAACCATTATAGGCGATGAGCGACTAAATATGGATGCTAGTCTTGCATCTTTATAAACAAAGTACTTACTACTGGAGTTGGAGGAGTACATGGTCCATGCTTTCGAAAGCGCACTATTATATAAAGAGAAAGGTAATGATGCTATGGTGCTGGTAAAGTTAATGCCATGAGTTCTCACTCATTTCGACGACCCTCTCTCGGTCATAAGCAATTGGGGTACTTACTTTCAGAAGATTTTAAACAAGTTTTCAAAGTAAATATAATAACTCATTTATTGATCATCGCTTACCACCCACATGCAAGTAGTCTGGAGGAAGTGACGAATCATGAGCTCGTGCTAATTCTTTGAAAGACGATCGATCAATCTCTAAGGAATTGGTCAATCAAGCTCGATGACGCTCTTTGGGTCTTTCGAACTGCCTTGAAGACTCCTCTCGAACGCCATTTCACCTTGTCGACTATTTTATAGTAAGGCTTGTCATTTATCAGTCAGCCTTGAGCATAAACCATTATGGGCGATGAACGACTAAATATGGATGCTAGTCTTGCATCTTTATAAATAAAGTACCAACTACTGGAGTTGGAGGAGTACAAGTTCCATGCACTCGAAACCGCACTATTATATAAAGAGAAAGGTAATGCTGCTAAGGTGCTGGTAAACTGAATTCCACGCCTTATCACTCGTTTCGACGACCCTCTCTCACTCTTAAGCAATCGGAATACTCACTTTCAGAGTATTTTCAAACGAGTTTTCAAACTAACAAGAATAACTCATTTATTGATCATCGCTTACCACCCACATGGAAGTAGTCTGCAGGAACTGATGAATGATGAGCTTGAGCTGATTCTTGGAAAGACGACCGATCAATCTCTGAGGAATTGGTCAATCAAGCTCGATGACGCTCTTTGGGTCTTTCGAACTGCCTTCAAGACTCCTCTCGAACGCCATTTCACCTTGTCGACTATTTTATGGTAAGGCTTGTCATTTATCAGTCAGCCTTGAGCATAAACCATTATGGGCGATGAACGACTAAATATGGATGCTAGTCTTGCATCTTCATACACAAAGTACCAACTACTGGAGTTGGAGGAGTACATGTTCCATGCATTCGAAAGCGCACTATTATATAAAGAGAAAGGTAATGATGCTATGGTGTTGGTAAAGTTCATGCCATGAGTTCTCACTCATTTCGACGACCCTCTCTCGGTCATAAGCAATTGGGGTACTTACTTTCAGAGTAATTTCAAACAAGTTTTCAAACTAAATATAATAACTCATTTATTGATCATCGCTTACCACCCACATGCAAGTAGTCTGGAGGAAGTGACGAATCATGAGCTCGTGCTAATTCTTTGAAAGACGATCGATCAATCTCGAGGAATTGGTCAATCAAGCTCGATGAGGCTCTTTGGGCCTTTCGAACTGCCTTCAAGACTTCTATCGATCGGCACTTCACCTTGTCGAATATTTTATGGTATGTCTTTCATTTATCAGTCAACCTTGAGCATAAACCATTTTAGGTGATGAAGCGATTAAATATGGATGCTAGTCTTGCATCATTATAAACAAAGTACCAACTACTAGAGTTGGAGGACTACATGTTCCATGCATTGGGAAGCAGAGTATTTTATAAAGAGAAAGGTAATGATGCTAATTTGCTGGTAAAGTGCATTCCATGCCTTATCACTCGTTTCGACGACGCTCTCTCGGTCTTAAGCAATTGGGATACTCACTTTCAGAGTATTTTCAAACGAGTTTTTAAACTAACTAGAATAACTCATTTATTGATCATCGCTTACCACCCACATTCAAGTAGTCTGGAGGAAGTGACGAATCATGAGCTCGTGCTAATTTTTTGAAAGACGATCAATCAATCTCTGAGGAATTAGACAATCAAGCTCGATGACGCTCTTTAGGTCTTTCGAACTGCCTTCAAGACTCCTCTCGAACGGCATTTCACCTTGTTGACTATTTTATGGTAAGGCTTGTCATTTATTAGTCAGCCTTGAGCATAAACCATTATAGGCGATGAGTGACTAAATATGGATACTAGTCTTGCATCTTTATACAAAAAGTACCAACTACTAGAGTTGGAGGGCTACATGTTCCATGCATTCGAAAGCGGAGTATTTTATGAAGAGAAAGGTAATGATGCTAATCTGCTGATATAGTGCATACCATGCCTTATCACTCGTTTCGACGACGCTCTCTTGGTCTTAAGCAATTGGGATACTCACTTTCAGAGTATTTTCAAACGAGTTTTTAAACTAACTAGAATATCTCATTTATTGATCATCGCTTACCACCCACATGCAAGTAGTCTGGAGGAACTGATGAATGATGAGCTCGAGCTGATTCTTGGAAAGACGACCGATCAATCTCTGAGGATTTAGTCAATCAAGCTCGATGACGCTCTTTGGGTCTTTCGAACTGCCTTCAAGACTCCTCTCGAACGGCATATCACCTTGTTGACTATTTTATGTTAAGGCTTGTCATTTATTAGTCAGCCTTGAGCATAAACCATTATTGGCGATGAGTGACTAAATATGGATACTAGTCTTGTATCTTTATACACAAAGTACCAACTACTGGAGATGGAGGAGTACATGTTCCATGCATTCGAAAGTGCACTATTATATAAAGAGAAAGGTAATGATGCTATGGTTTTGGTAAAGTTCATGCCATGCCTTATCACTCGTTTCCACGACCCTCCCTCGGTCTTAAGCAATCGGGATACTCACTTTCAGAGTATTTTCAAACGAGTTTTCAAACTAACTAGAATAACTCATTTATTGATCATCGCTTACCACCCACATGCAAGTAGTCTGGAGGAACTGATGAATGATGAGCTCGAGCTGATTCTTTGAAAGACGACCGATCAATCTCTGAGGATTTAGTCAATCAAGCTCGATGACGCTCTTTGGGTCTTTCGAACTGCCTTCAAGACTCCTCTCGAACGGCATATCACCTTGTTGACTACTTTATGGTAAGGCTTGTCATTTATATGTCAGCCTTGAGCATAAACCATTATAGGCGATGAGTGACTAAATATGGATACTAGTCTTGCATCTTTATACACAAAGTACCAACTACTAGAGTTGGAAGAGAACAGGTTCCATGCATTCGAAAGCGCACTATTATATAAAGCGAAAGGTAATGATGCTAAGGTGCAGGTAAAGTGCATTTCATGCCTTATCACTCGTTTCGACGACCCTCTCTCGGTCTTAAGCAATCGGGATACTCACTTTCAGAGTATTTTCAAACGAGTTTTCAAACTAACTAGAATAACTCATTTATTGATCATCACGTACCACCCACATGCAAGTAGTCAGGAGGAACCGATGAATGATGAGGTCGAGTTGATTCTTGGAAAGACGACCGATCAATCTCTGAGGAATTGATCAATCAAGCTCGATGACGCTCTTTGGGTCTTTCGAATTGCCTTCAAGACTCCTCTCGAACGGCATTTCACCTTGTCGACTATTTTATGGTAAGGCTTGTCATTTATTAGTCAGCCTTGAGCATAAATCCTTATAGGCGATGAGTGACTAAATATGGATACTACTTGCATCTTTATACACAAAGTACCAACTACTGGAGTTTGAGGAGTACATGTTCCATGCATTCGAAAGCGCACTATTATATAAAGAGAAAGGTAATGATGCTAAGGTGCAGGTAAAGTGCATTCCATGCCTTATCACTCGTTTCGACGACCCTCTCTCGGTCTTAAGCAATCGGGATACTCACTTTCGCAGTATTTTCAAACGAGTTTTCAAACTAACTAGAATAACTCATTTATTGATCATCGCTTACCATCCACATGCAAGTAGTCTGGAGGAACTGATGAATGATGAGGTCGAGCTGATTCTTGGAAAGACGACCGATCAATCTCTGAGGATTTAGTCAATCAAGCTCGATGACGCTCTTTGGGTCGTTCGAACTGCTTTCAAGACTCCTCTCGAACGGAATTTCACCTTGTTGACTATTTTATTGTAAGGCTTATCATTGATTAGTCAGCCTTGAGCATAAACCATTATAGGGGATGAGTGACTAAATATGGATACTACTCTTGCATCTTTATACACAAAGTACCAACTACTAGAGTTGGAAGAGTACAGGTTCCATGCATTCGAAAGCGCACTATTATATAAAGCGAAAGGTAATGATGCTAAGGTGCAGGTAAAGTGCATTTCATGCCTTATCACTCGTTTCGACGACCCTCTCTCGGTCTTAAGCAATCGGGATACTCACTTTCAGTGTATTTTCAAACGAGTTTTTAAACTAAGTAGAATAACTCATTTATTGATCATCGCTTACCACCCACGTGCAAGTAGTCTGGAGGAACTGATGAATGATGAGCTCATGCTAATTCTTGGAAAGATGACCGATCAATCTCTGAGGAATTCGTCAATCAAGCTCGATGACGCTCTTTGGGTCTTTCAAACTGCCTTCAAGACTCCTCTCGAACGGCATTTCACCTTGTCGACTATTTTATGGTAAGGCTTGTCATTTATCAGTCACCCTTGAGGATAAAACATTATGGGCGATGAACGACTCAATATGGATTCTAGTCTTGCATCTTTATAAACAAAGTGCCAACTACTGGAGTTGGAGGAGTACAAGTTCCATGCATTCATATAAAGAGAAAGGTAATGATGCTAAGGTCCTGGTAAAGTGCATTCCATGCCTTATCACTCGTTTCGACGACCCTCTCTCGGTCTTAAGCAATCGGGATAATCACTTTCAGAGTATTTTCAAACGAGTTTTCAAACTAACTAGAATAACTCATGTATTGATCATCGCTTACCATCCACATGCAAGTAGTCTGGTGGAACTGATGAATGACGAGGTCGAGCTGATTCTTGGAAAGACGACCAATCAATCTCTGAGGAATTGGTCAATCAAGCTCGATGACGCTCTTTGGGTCTTTCGAACTGCCTTCAAGACTCCTCTCGAACGGCATTTCACCTTGTCGACTATTTTATGGTAAACCTTGTCATTTATTAGTCAGCCTTGAGCAAAAACCCTTATAGACGATGAGTGACTAAATATGGATACTACTTGCATCTTTATACACAAAGTACCAACTACTGGAGTTGGAGGAGTACATGTTCCATGCATTCGAAAGCGCACTATTATATAAAGAGAAAGGTAATGATGCTAAGGTGCTGGTAATGTGCATTCCATGCCTTATCACTCATTTCGACGACCCTCTCTCGGTCTTAAGCAATCGGGATACTCACTTTCAGCGTATTTTCAAACGAGTTTTCAAACTAACTAGAATAACTCATTTATTGATCATCGCTTACCACCCACATGCAAGTAGTCTGGAGGACCTGATGAATGATGAGGTCGAGCTGATTCTTGGAAAGACGACCGATCAATCTCTGAGGAATTGGTCAATCAAGCTCGATGACGCTCTTTGGGTCTTTCGAACTGCCTTCAAGACTCCTCTCGAACGGCATTTCACCTTGTCAACTATTTTATGGTAAGGCTTGTCATTTATCAGTTACCTTTGAGGATAAACCATTATGGGCGATGAACGACTAAATATGGATTCTAGTCTTGCATCTTTATAAACAAAGTACCAACTAGTGGAGTTGGAGGAGTACAAGTTCCATACATTCGAACCGCACTATTATATAAAGAGAAAGGTAATGATGCGAAGGTGCTGGTAAAGTGCATTCCATGCCTTATCACTCGTTTCGACGACCCTCTCTCGGTCTTAAGCAATCGGGATACTCACTTTCAGAGTATTTTCAAACGAGTTTTCAAACTAACTAGAATAACTCATTTATTGATCATCGCTTACCATCCACATGCAAGTAGTCTGGAGGAACTGATGAATGATGAGGTCGAGCTGATTCTTGGAAAGACAACCAATCAATCTCTGAGGAATTGGTCAATCAAGCTCGATGACGCTCCTTGGTCTTTTGAACTGCCTTCAAGACTCCTCTCGAACGACATTTCACCTTGTCGACTATTTTATGGTAAACCTTGTCATTTATTAGTCAGCCTTGAGCATAAACCCTTATAGGAGATGAGTGACTAAATATGGATACTACTTGCATCTTTATACACAGAGTACCAACTACTGGAGTTGGAGGAGTACAGGTTCCATGCAGTCGAAAGCGCACTATTATATAAAGAGAAAGGAAATGATGTTAAGGTGCTAGTCAAGTTCATGCCATGAGTTCTCACTCAATTCGACCACCCTTTCTCGGTCATAAGGAATCGGGATACTCACTTTCACAGTATTTTCAAACGAGTTTTCAAACTAACTAGAATAACTCATTTATTGATCATCGCTTACCACCCACATGCAAGTAGTCTGGAGGAACTGATGAATGATGAGGTCGAGCTGATTCTTGGAAAGACGACCAATCAATCTCTAAGGAATTGGTCAATCAAGCTCGATGATGCTCTTTGGTCTTTCGAACTGCCTTCAACACTCCTCTCGAACGACATTTCACCTTGTCAACTATTTTATGGTAAGGCTTGTCATTTATCAGTTACCTTTGAGGATAAACCATTATGGGCGATGAACGACTAAATATGGATTCTAGTCTTGCATCTTTATAAACAAAGTACCAACTACTGGAGTTGGAGGAGTACATGTTCCATGCATTCGAAAGCGGACTAGTATATAAAGAGAAAGGTAATGATGCTATGGTGCTGGTAACGTTCATGCCATGAATTCTCACTCATTTCGACGACCCTCTCTCGATCATAAGCAATTGGGGTACTTACTTTCAGAGTATTTTCAAACAAGTTTTCAAACTAAATATAATAACTCATTTATTGATCATGGCTTTCCACCCACATGCAAGTAGTGTGGAGGAAGTGACGAATCATGAGCTCGTGCTAATTCTTTGAAAGACTATCGATCAATCTCTAAGGAATTGGTCAATCAAGCTCGATGACGCTCTTTGGTCATTCGAACTGCCTTCAAGACTCCTCTCGAACTGCATTTCACCTTGTCGACTATTTTATGGTAAGGCTTGTCATTTATTAGTCAGCCTTGAGCATAAACCATTATAGGCGATGAGTGACTAAATATGGATACTACTCTTGCATCTTTATACACAAAGTACCAACTACTGGAGTTGGAGGAGTACATGTTCCATGCATTCGAAAGTGCACTATTATATAAAGAGAAAGGTAATGATGCTATGGTGCTGGTAAAGTTCATGCCATGAATTCTCACTCATTTCGACGACCCTCTCTCGATCATAAGCAATTGAAGTACTTACTTTCAGAGTATTTTCAAACAAGTTTTCAAACTAAATATAATAACTCATTTATTGATCCTGGCTTTCCACCCACATGCAAGTAGTCTGGAGGAAGTGACGAATCATGAGCTCGTGCTAATTCTTTTAAAGACGATCCATCAATCTCTGAGGAATTGGTCAATCAAGCTCGATGAGGCTCTTTGGGCTTTTCGAACTGCCTTCAAGACTTCTATCGATCGGCACTTCACCTTGTCGACTATTTTATGGTAAGGCTTGTCATTTATCAGTCAGCCTTGAGCATAATCCATTATAGGCGATGAGCGACTAAATATGGATACTAGTCTTGCATCTTTATAAACAAAGTACCAACTACTGGAGTTGGAGGAGTACAGGTTCCATGCATTCGAAAGCGCACTATTATATAAAGAGAAAGGTAATGATGCTAAAGTGCAGGTAAAGTGCATTCCATGCCTTATCACTCGTTTCGACGACCCTCTCTCGGTCTTAAGCAATCGGGATACTCACTTTCAGAGTATTTTCAAACCAGTTTTTAAACTAACTACAATAACTCATTTATTGATCATCGCTTACCACCCACATGCAAGTAGTCTGGAAGAACTGATGAATGATGAGCTCGAGCTGATTCTTGGAAAGATGACCGATCAGTCTCTTAGGAAATAGTCAATCAAGCTCGATGAGGCTCTTTGGGCCTTTCGAACTGCCTTCCAGACTTCTATCGATCGGCACTTCACCTTGTCGACAATTTTATGGTAAGGCTTGTCATTTACCAGTCAGCCTTGAGCATAAACCCTTATAGGCGATGGATGACTAAATATGGATACTAGTCTTGCATCTTTATACACAAAGTACCAACTACTGGAGTTGGAAGAGTACAGGTTCCATGCATTCGAAAGCGCACTATTATATAAAGAGAAAGGTAATGATGCTAAGGTGCTGGTAAAGTGCATTCCGTGCCTTATCACTCGTTTCGACGACCCTCTCTCGGTCTTAAGCAATCGGGATACTCACTTTCAGAGTATTTTCAAACGAGTTTTTAAACTAACTAGAATAACTCATTTATTGATCATCGCTTACCACCCACATGCAAGTAGTCCGGAGGAACCGATGAATGATGCGGTCGAGCTGATTCTTGGAAAGACGACCGATCAATCTCTGAGGAATTTGTCAATCAAGCTCGATGATGCTCTTTGGGTCTTTCGAACTGCCTTCAAGACTCCTCTCGAACGACATTTCACCTTTTCGACTATTTTATGGTAAGGCTTGTCATTTATCGGTCACCCTTGAGGATAAACCATTATGGGCGATGAACGACTAAATATGGATGCTAGTCTTACATCTTTATAAACAAAGTACCAATTACTGGAGTTGGAGGAGTACATGTTCCATGCATTCGAAACCGCACTATTATATAAAGAGAAAGGTAATGATGCTAAGGTTCTGGTAAAGTGCATTCCATGCCTTATCACTCGTTTCGACGACCCTCTCTCGGTCTTAAGCAATCGGGATACTCACTTTCAGAGTATTTTCAAACTAGTTTTCAAACTAACTAGATATAACTCATTTATTGATCATCGCTTACCACCCACATGCAAGTAGTCTGGAGGAACTGATGAATGATGAGGTCGAGCTGATTCTTGGAAAGACGACCGATCAATCTCTAAGGATTTAGTAAATCAAGCTCGATGATGCTCTTTGGGTCGTTCGAACTGCTTTCAAGAATCCTCTCGAACGGCATTTCACCTTGTTGACTATTTTATGGTAAGGCTTGTCATTTATTAGTCAGCCTTGAGCATAAACCATTATAGGGGATGAGTGACTAAATATGGATACTACTCTTGCATCTTTATACACAAAGTACCAACTACTAGAGTTGGAAGAGTACGTGTTCCATGCATTCGAAAGCGCACTATTATATAAAGAGAAAGGTAATAATGCTAAGGTGCTTGGTAAAGTGCATTCCATGCCTTATCACTCGTTTAGACGACCCTCTCTCGGTCTTAAGCAATCGGGATACTCACTTTCAGAGTATTTTCAAACGAGTTTTCAAACTAACTAGAATAACTCATTTATTGATCATCGCTTACGACCCACATGCAAGTAGTCTGGAGGAACTGATGAATGATGCGGTCGAGCTGATTCTTGGAAAGACGACCGATCAATCTCTAAGGAATTTTGTCAATCAAGCTCGATGATGCTCTTTGGGTCTTTCGAACTGCCTTCAAGACTCCTCTCGAACGACATTTCACCTTGTCGACTATTTTATGGTAAGGCTTGTCATTTATCGCTCACCCTTGAGGATAAACCATTATGGGCGATGAACGACTAAATATGGATGCTAGTCTTACATCTTTATAAACAAAGTACCAACTACTGGAGTTGGAGGAGTACATGTTCCATGCATTCGAAACCGCACTATTATATAAAGAGAAAGGTAATGATGCTAAGGTGCTGGTAAAGTGCATTCAATGCCTTATCACTCGTTTCGACGACCCTCTCTCGGTCTTAAGCAATCGGGATACTCACTTTCAGAGTATTTTCAAACGAGTTTTCAAACTAACTAGAATAACTCATTTATTGATCATCGCTTACCACCCACATGCAAGTAGTCTGGAGGAACTGATGAATGATGAGGTCGAGTTGATTCTTGGAAAGACGACCGATCAATCTCTAAGGATTTAGTAAATCAAGCTCGATGACGCTCTTTGGGTCGTTCGAACTGCTTTCAAGAATCCTCTCGAACGGCATTTCACCTTGTTGACTATTTTATGGTAAGGCTTGTCATTTATTAGTCAGCCTTGAGCATAAACCATTATAGGGGTTGAGTGACTAAATATGGATACTACTCTTGCATCTTTATACACAAAGTACCAACTACTAGAGTTGGAAGAGTATAGGTTCCATGCATTCGAAAGCGCACTATTATATAAAGAGAAAGGTAATAATGCTAAGGTGCTGGTAAAGTGCATTCCATGCCTTATCACTCGTTTAGACGACCCTCTCTCGGTCTTAAGCAATCGGGACACTCACTTTCAGAGTATTTTCAAACAATTTTTCAAACTAACTAGAGTAACTCATTTATTGATCATCGCTTACCACCCACATGCAAGTAGTCTGGAGGAACTGATGAATGATGCGGTCGAGCTGATTCTTGGAAAGACGACCGATCAATCTCTAAGGAATTGGTCAATCAAGCTTGATGACGCTCTTTGGGTCTTTCGAACTGCCTTCAAGACTCCTCTCGAACGGCATTTCACCTTGTCGACTATTTTATGGTAAGGCTTGTCATTTATTAGTCAGCCTTGAGCATAAACCATTATAGGGGATGAGTGACTAAATATGGATACTACTCTTGCATCTTTATACACAAAGTACCAACTACTAGAGTTGGAAGAGTACAAAGTTCCATGCATTCGAAAGCGCACTATTATATAAAGAGAAAGGTAATAATGCTAAGGTGCTTTCGTAAAGTGCATTCCATGCCTTATCACTCGTTTAGACGACCCTCTCTCGGTCTTAAGCAATCGGGATACTCACTTTCGAGTATTTTCAAACGAGTTTTCAAACTAACTAGAATAACTCATTTATTGATCATCGCTTACGACCCACATGCAAGTAGTCCGGAGGAACCGATGAATGATGCGGTCGAGCCGATTCTTGGAAAGACGACCGATCAATCTCTCGAGGAATTTTGTCAATCAAGCTCGATGATGCTCTTTGGGTCTTTCGAACCGCATTCAAGACTCCTCTCGAATGACATTTCACCTTGTCGACTATTTTATGGTAAGGCTTGTCATTTATCGGTCACCCTTGAGGATAAACCATTATGGGCGATGAACGACTAAATATGGATGCTAGTCTTACATCTTTATAAACAAAGTACCAACTACCGGAGTTGGAGGAGTACATGTTCCATGCATTCGAAACCGCACTATTATATAAAGAGAAAGGTAATGATGCTAAGGTGCTGGTAAAGTGCATTCCATGCCTTATCACTCGTTTCGACGACCCTCTCTCGGTCTTAAGCAATCGGGATACTCACTTTCAGAGTATTTTCAAACGAGTTTTCAAACTAACTAGAATAACTCATTTATTGATCATCGCTTACCACCCACATGCAAGTAGTCTGGAGGAACTGATGAATGATGAGGTCGAGCTGATTCTTGGAAAGACGACCCATCAATCTCTAAGGATTTAGTAAATCAAGCTCGATGACGCTCTTTGGGTCGTTCGAACTGCTTTCAAGAATCCTCTCGAACGGCATTTCACCTTGTTGACTATTTTATGGTAAGGCTTGTCATTTATTAGTCACCTTGAGCATAAACCATTATAGGGGTTGAGTGACTAAATATGGATACTACTCTTGCATCTTTATACACAAAGTACCAACTACTAGAGTTGGAAGAGTACAGTGTTCCATGCATTCGAAAGCGCACTATTATATAAAGAGAAAGGTAATAATGCTAAGGTGCTGGTAAAGTGCATTCCATGCCTTATCACTCGTTTCGACGACCCTCTCTCGGTCTTAAGCAATCGGGATACTCACTTTCAGAGTATTTTCAAACGATTTTTCAAACTAACTAGAATAACTCATTTATTGATCATCGCTTACCACCCACATGCAAGTAGTCCGGGAGGAACCGATGAATGATGCGGTCGAGCCGATTCTTGGAAAGACGACCGATCAATCTCTAAGGAATTGGTCAATCAAGCTTGATGACGCTCTTTGGGTCTTTCGAACTGCCTTCAAGACTCCTCTCGAACGGCATTTCACCTTGTCGACTATTTTATGGTAAGGCTTGTCATTTATCAGTCACCCTTGAGGATAAACCATTATAGGGGATGAGTGACTAAATATGGATACTACTCTTGCATCTTTATACACAAAGTACCAACTACTAGAGTTGGAAGAGTACAGGTTCCATGCATTCGAAAGCGCACTATTATATAAAGAGAAAGGTAATAATGCTAAGGTGCGGGTAAAGTGCATTCCGTGCCTTATCACTCGTTTCGACGACCCTCTCTCGGTCTTAAGCAATCGGGATACTCACTTTCGCAGTATTTTCAAACGAGTTTTTAAACTAACTAGAATAACTCATTTATTGATCATCGCTTACCACCCACATGCAAGTAGTCTGGAGGAACTGATGAATGATGCGGTGGAGCTGATTCTTGGAAAGACGACCGATCAATCTCTGAGGAATTTGTCAATCAAGCTCGATGATGCTCTTTGGGTCTTTCGAACTGCCTTCAAGACTCCTCTCGAACGACATTTCACCTTGTCGACTATTTTATGGTAAGGCTTGTCATTTATCAGTCACCCTTGAGGATAAACCATTATGGGCGATGAACGACTAAATATGGATGCTAGTCTTACATCTTTATAAACAAAGTACCAATTACTGGAGTTGGAGGAGTACATGTTCCATGCATTCGAAACCGCACTATTATATAAAGAGAAAGGTAATGATGCTAAGGTGCTGGTAAAGTGCATTCCATGCCTTATCACTCGTTTCGACGACCCTCTCTCGGTCTTAAGCAATCGGGATACTCACTTTCAGAGTATTTTCAAACGAGTTTTCAAACTAACTAGATATAACTCATTTATTGATCATCACTTACCACCCACATGCAAGTAGTCTGGAGGAACTGATGAATGATGAGGTCGAGCTGATTCTTGGAAAGACGACCGATCAATCTCTAAGGATTTAGTAAATCAAGCTCGATGACGCTCTTTGGGTCGTTCGAACTGCTTTCAAGAATCCTCTCGAACGGCATTTCACCTTGTTGACTATTTTATGGTAAGGCTTGTCATTTATTAGTCAGCCTTGAGCATAAACCATTATAGGGGATGAGTGACTAAATATGGATACTACTCTTGCATCTTTATACACAAAGTACCAACTACTAGAATTGGAAGAGTACAGGTTCCATGCATTCGAAAGCGCACTATTATATAAAGAGAAAGGTAATAATGCTAAGGTGCTGGTAAAGTGCATTCCATGCCTTATCACTCGTTTAGACGACCCTCTCTCGGTCTTAAGCAATCGGGATACTCACTTTCAGAGTATTTTCAAACGAGTTTTCAAACTAACTAGAATAACTCATTTATTGATCATCGCTTACGACCCACATGCAAGTAGTCTGGAGGAACTGATGAATGATGCGGTCGAGCTGATTCTTGGAAAGACGACCGATCAATCTCTAAGGAATTTTGTCAATCAAGCTCGATGATGCTCTTTGGGTCTTTCGAACTGCCTTCAAGACTCCTCTCGAATGACATTTCACCTTGTCGACTATTTTATGGTAAGGCTTGTCATTTATCAGTCACCCTTGAGGATAAACCATTATGGGCGATGAACGACTAAATATGGATGCTAGTCTTACATCTTTATAAACAAAGTACCAACTACTGGAGTTGGAGGAGTACATGTTCCATGCATTCGAAACCGCACTATTATATAAAGAGAAAGGTAATGATGCTAAGGTGCCGGTAAAGTGCATTCCATGCCTTATCACTCGTTTCGACGACCCTCTCTCGGTCTTAAGCAATCGGGATACTCACTTTCGTAGTATTTTCAAACGAGTTTTCAAACTAACTAGAATAACTCATTTATTGATCATCGCTTACCACCCACATGCAAGTAGTCTGGAGGAACTGATGAATGATGCGGTCGAGCTGATTCTTGGAAAGACGACCGATCAATCTCTAAGGAATTGGTCAATCAAGCTTGATGACACTCTTTGGGTCTTTCGAACTGCCTTCAAGACTCCTCTCGAAAGGCATTTCACCTTGTCGACTATTTTATGGTAAGGCTTGTCATTTATTAGTCAGCCTTGAGCATAAACCATTATAGGGGATGAGTGACTAAATATGGATACTACTCTTGCATCTTTATACACAAAGTACCAACTACTAGAGTTGGAAGAGTACAGGTTCCATGCATTCAAAAGCGCACTATTATATAAAGAGAAAGGTAATGATGCTAAGGTGCAGGTAAAGTGCATTCCGTGCCTTATCACTCGTTTCGACGACCCTCTCTCGGTCTTAAGCAATCGGGATACTCACTTTCAGAGTATTTTCAAACGAGTTTTTAAACTAACTAGAATAACTCATTTATTGATCATCGCTTACCACCCACATGCAAGTAGTCTGGAGGAACTGATGAATGATGTGGTCGAGCTGATTCTTGGAAAGACGACCGATCAATCTCTGAGGAATTTGTCAATCAAGCTCGATGATGCTCTTTGGGTCTTTCGAACTGCCTTCAAGACTCCTCTCGAACGACATTTCACCTTGTCGACTATTTTATGGTAAGGCTTGTCATTTATCAGTCACCCTTGAGGATAAACCATTATGGGCGATGAACGACTAAATATGGATGCTAGTCTTACATCTTTATAAACAAAGTACCAATTACTGGAGTTGGAGGAGTACATGTTCCATGCATTCGAAACCGCACTATTATATAAAGAGAAAGGTAATGATGCTAAGGTGCCGGTAAAGTGCATTCCATGCCTTATCACTCGTTTCGACGACCCTCTCTCGGTCTTAAGCAATCGGGATACTCACTTTCAGAGTATTTTCAAACGAGTTTTCAAACTAACTAGATATAACTCATTTATTGATCATCGCTTACCACCCACATGCAAGTAGTCTGGAGGAACTGATGAATGATGAGGTCGAGCTGATTCTTGGAAAGACGACCGATCAATCTCTAAGGATTTAGTAAATCAAGCTCGATGACGCTCTTTGGGTCGTTCGAACTGCTTTCAAGAATCCTCTCGAACGGCATTTCACCTTGTTGACTATTTTATGGTAAGGCTTGTCATTTATTAGTCGGCCTTGAGCATAAACCATTATAGGGGATGAGTGACTAAATATGGATACTACTCTTGCATCTTTATACACAAAGTACCAACTACTAGAATTGGAAGAGTACAGGTTCCATGCATTCGAAAGCGCACTATTATATAAAGAGAAAGGTAATAATGCTAAGGTGCTTTGGTAAAGTGCATTCCATGCCTTATCACTCGTTTAGACGACCCTCTCTCGGTCTTAAGCAATCGGGATACTCACTTTCAGAGTATTTTCAAACGAGTTTTCAAACTAACTAGAATAACTCATTTATTGATCATCGCTTACGACCCACATGCAAGTAGTCTGGAGGAACTGATGAATGATGCGGTCGAGCTGATTCTTGGAAAGACGACCGATCAATCTCTGAGGAATTTTGTCAATCAAGCTCGATGATGCTCTTTGGGTCTTTCGAACTGCCTTCAAGACTCCTCTCGAACGACATTTCACCTTGTCGACTATTTTATGGTAAGGCTTGTCATTTATCAGTCACCCTTGAGGATAAACCATTA
Source organism: Linum usitatissimum (assembly GCA_030674075.2). NCBI lineage: Eukaryota > Viridiplantae > Streptophyta > Magnoliopsida > Malpighiales > Linaceae > Linum > Linum usitatissimum. Next base: position 77,183 of record JAUJYP020000356.1, on the reverse strand, counting down.
TGGGCGATGAACGACTAAATATGGATGCTAGTCTTACATCTTTATAAACAAAGTACCAACTACTGGAGTTGGAGGAGTACATGTTCCATGCATTCGAAACCGCACTATTATATAAAGAGAAAGGTAATGATGCTAAGGTGCAGGTAAAGTGCATTCCATGCCTTATCACTCGTTTCGACGACCCTCTCTCGGTCTTAAGCAATCGGGATACTCACTTTCAGAGTATTTTCAAACGAGTTTTCAAACTAACTAGAATAACTCATTTATTGATCATCGCTTACCACCCACATGCAAGTAGTCTGGAGGAACTGATGAATGATGAGGTCGAGCTGATTCTTGGAAAGACGACCGATCAATCTCTAAGGATTTAGTAAATCAAGCTCGATGACGCTCTTTGGGTCGTTCGAACTGCTTTCAAGAATCCTCTCGAACGGCATTTCACCTTGTTGACTATTTTATGGTAAGGCTTGTCATTTATTAGTCAGCGTTGAGCATAAACCATTATAGGGGTTGAGTGACTAAATATGGATACTACTCTTGCATCTTTATACACAAAGTACCAACTACTAGAGTTGGAAGAGTACATGTTCCATGCATTCGAAAGCGCATTATTATATAAAGAGAAAGGTAATAATGCTAAGGTGCTGGTAAAGTGCATTCCGTGCCTTATCACTCGTTTCGACGACCCTCTCTCGGTCTTAAGCAATCGGGATACTCACTTTCAGAGTATTTTCAAACGATTTTTCAAACTAACTAGAATAACTCATTTATTGATCATCGCTTACCACCCACATGCAAGTAGTCTGGAGGAACTGATGAATGATGCGGTCGAGCTGATTCTTGGAAAGACGACCGATCAATCTCTAAGGAATTGGTCAATCAAGCTTGATGACGCTCTTTGGGTCTTTCGAACTGCCTTCAAGACTCCTCTCGAACGGCATTTCACCTTGTCGACTATTTTATGGTAAGGCTTGTCATTTATTAGTCAGCCTTGAGCATAAACCATTATAGGGGATGAGTGACTAAATATGGATACTACTCTTGCATCTTTATACACAAAGTACCAACTACTAGAGTTGGAAGAGTACAGGTTCCATGCATTCGAAAGCGCACTATTATATAAAGAGAAAGGTAATGATGCTAAGGTGCGTAAAGTGCATTCCGTGCCTTATCACTCGTTTCGACGACCCTCTCTCGGTCTTAAGCAATCGGGATACTCACTTTCAGAGTATTTTCAAACGAGTTTTTAAACTAACTAGAATAACTCATTTATTGATCATCGCTTACCACCCACATGCAAGTAGTCTGGAGGAACTGATGAATGATGCGGTCGAGCTGATTCTTGGAAAGACGACCGATCAATCTCTGAGGAATTTGTCAATCAAGCTCGATGATGCTCTTTGGGTCTTTCGAACTGCCGTCAAGACTCCTCTCGAATGACATTTCACCTTGTCGACTATTTTATGTTAAGGCTTGTCATTTATCAGTCACCCTTGAGGATAAACCATGATGGGCGATGAACGACTAAATATGGATGCTAGTCTTACATCTTTATAAACAAAGTACCAACTACTGGAGTTGGAGGAGTACATGTTCCATGCATTCGAAAGCGCACTATTATATAAAGAGAAAGGTAATGATGCTAAGGTGCTGGTAAAGTGCATTCCATGCCTTATCACTCGTTTCGACGACCCTCTCTCGGTCTTAAGCAATCGGGATACTCACTTTCAGAGTATTTTCAAATGAGTTTTTAAACTAACTAGAATAACTCATTTATTGATCATCGCTTACCACCCACATGCAAGTAGTCTGGAGGAACTGATGAATGATGCGGTCGAGCTGATTCTTGGAAAGACCACCGATCAATCTCTGAGAAGTTGGTCAATCAAGCTTGATGACGCTCTTTGGGTCTTTCGAACTGCCTTCAAGACTCCTCTCGAACGGCATTTCACCTTGTCGACTATTTTATGGTAAGGCTTGTCATTTATTAGTCAGCCTTGAGCATAAACCATTATAGGGGATGAGTGACTAAATATGGATACTACTCTTGCATCTTTATACACAAAGTACCAACTACTAGAGTTGGAAGAGTACAGGTTCCATGCATTCGAAAGCGCACTATTATATAAAGAGAAAGGTAATGATGCTAAGGTGCAGGTAAAGTGCATTCCGTGCCTTATCACTCGTTTCGACGACCCTCTCTCGGTCTTAAGCAATCGGGATACTCACTTTCAGAGTATTTTCAAACGAGTTTTTAAACTAACTAGAATAACTCATTTATTGATCATCGCTTACCACCCACATGCAAGTAGTCTGGAGGAACTGATGAATGATGCGGTCGAGCTGATTCTTGGAAAGACGACCGATCAATCTCTGAGGAATTTGTCAATCAAGCTCGATGATGCTCTTTGGGTCTTTCGAACTGCCGTCAAGACTCCTCTCGAACGACAATTCACCTTATCGACTATTTTATGTTAAGGCTTGTCATTTATCAGTCACCCTTGAGGATAAACCATGATGGGCGATGAACGACTAAATATGGATGCTAGTCTTACATCTTTATAAACAAAGTACCAACTACTGGAGTTGGAGGAGTACATGTTCCATGCATTCGAAACCGCACTATTATATAAAGAGAAAGGTAATGATGCTAAGGTGCAGGTAAAGTGCATTCCGTGCCTTATCACTCGTTTCGACGACCCTCTCTCGGTCTTAAGCAATCGGGATACTCACTTTCGAGTATTTTCAAACGAGTTTTCAAACTAACTAGAATAACTCATTTATTGATCATCGCTTACCACCCACATGCAAGTAGTCCGGTGGAACCGATGAATGATGCGGTCGAGCCGATTCTTGGAAAGACGACCGATCAATCTCCGAGGAGTTGGTCAATCAAGCTTGATGACGCTCTTTGGGTCTTTCGAACCGCCTTCAAGACTCCTCTCGAACGGCATTTCACCTTGTCGACTATTTTATGGTAAGGCTTGTCATTTATTAGTCACCTTGAGCATAAACCATTATAGGGGATGAGTGACTAAATATGGATACTACTCTTGCATCTTTATACACAAAGTACCAACTACTAGAGTTGGAAGAGTACAGGTTCCATGCATTCGAAAGCGCACTATTATATAAAGAGAAAGGTAATGATGCTAAGGTGCGGGTAAAGTGCATTCCGTGACTTATCACTCGTTTCGACGACCCTCTCTCGGTCTTAAGCAATCGGGATACTCACTTTCAGAGTATTTTCAAACGAGTTTTTAAACTAACTAGAATAACTCATTTATTGATCATCGCTTACCACCCACATGCAAGTAGTCTGGAGGAACTGATGAATGATGCGGTCGAGTCGATTCTTGGAAAGACGACCGATCAATCTATCGAGGAATTTGTCAATCAAGCTCGATGACGCTCTTTGGGTCTTTCGAACCGCCTTCAAGACTCCTCTCGAACGACAATTCACCTTATCGACTATTTTATGGTAAGGCTTGTCATTTATCGGTCACCCTTGAGGATAAACCATTATGGGCGATGAACGACTAAATATGGATGCTAGTCTTATATCTTTATAAACAAAGTACCAACTACCGGAGTTGGAGGAGTACATGTTCCATGCATTCGAAACCGCACTATTATATAAAGAGAAAGGTAATGATGCTAAGGTGCCGGTAAAGTGCATTCCATGCCTTATCACTCGTTTCGACGACCCTCTCTCGGTCTTAAGCAATCGGGATACTCACTTTCGCAGTATTTTCAAACGAGTTTTCAAACTAACTAGAATAACTCATTTATTGATCATCGCTTACCACCCACATGCAAGTAGTCCGGTGGAACCGATGAATGATGAGGTCGAGCCGATTCTTGGAAAGACGACCGATCAATCTCTGAGGATTTAGTCAATCAAGCTCGAAGACACTCTTTGGGTCGTTCGAACTGCTTTCAAGACTCCTCTCGAACGGCATTTCACCTTGTTGACTATTTTATGGTAAGGCTTGTCATTTATTAGTCAGCCTTGAGCATAAACCATTATAGGGGATGAGTGACTAAATATGGATACTACTCTTGCATCTTTATACACAAAGTACCAACTACTAGAGTTGGAAGAGTACAGTTCCATGCATTCGAAAGCGCACTATTATATAAAGAGAAAGGTAATGATGCTAAGGTGCAGGTAAAGTGCATTCCGTGCCTTATCACTCGTTTCGACGACCCTCTCTCGGTCTTAAGCAATCGGGATACTCACTTTCACAGTATTTTCAAACGAGTTTTTAAACTAACTAGAATAACTCATTGATTGATCATCGCTTACCACCCACGTGCAAGTAGTCTGGAGGAACTGATGAATGATGAGCTCGAGCCAATTCTTGGAAAGATGACCGATCAATCTCTGAGAAATTCGTCAATCAAGCTCGATGACGCTCTTTGGGTCTTTCAAACTGCCTTCAAGACTCCTCTCGAACGGCATTTCACCTTGTCGACTATTTTATGGTAAGGCTTGTCATTTATCAGTCACCCTTGAGGATAAACCATTATGGGCGATGAACGACTAAATATGGATGCTAGTCTTGCATCTTTATAAACAAAGTACCAACTACTGGAGTTGGAGGAGTACATGTTCCATGCATTCGAAACCGCACTATTATATAAAGAGAAAGGTAATGATGCTAAGGTCCTAGTAAAGTGCATTCCATGCCTTATCACTCGTATCGATGACCCTCTCTCGGTCTTAAGCAATCGGGATACTCACTTTCAGAGTATTTTCAAACGAGTTTTCAAACTAACTAGAATAACTCATTTATTGATCATTGCTTACCACCCACATGCAAGTAGTCTGGAGGAACTGATGAAAGATGCGGTCGAGCTGATTCTTGGAAGGATGACCGATCAATCTCTGAGGAATTTGTCAATCAAGCTCGATGACGCTCTTTGGGTCTTTCGAACTGCCTTGAAGACTCCTCTCGAACGGCATTTCACCTTGTCGACTATTTTATGGTAAGGCTTGTCATTTATCAGTCACCCTTGAGGATAAACCATTATGGGCGATGAACGACTAAATATGGATGCTAGTCTTACATCTTTATAAACAAAGTACCAACTACTGGAGTTGGAGGAGTACATGTTCCATGCATTCGAAACCGCACTATTATATAAAGAGAAAGGTAATGATGCTAAGGTGCCGGTAAAGTGCATTCCATGCCTTATCACTCGTTTCGACGACCCTCTCTCGGTCTTAAGCAATCGGGATACTCACTTTCAGAGTATTTTCAAACGAGTTTTCAAACTAACTAGAATAACTCATTTATTGATCATCGCTTACCACCCACATGCAAGTAGTCTGGTGGAACTGATGAATGATGCGGTCGAGCTGATTCTTGGAAAGACGACCGATCAATCTCTGAGGAGTTGGTCAATCAAGCTTGATGACGCTCTTTGGGTCTTTCGAACTGCCTTCAAGACTCCTCTCGAACGGCATTTCACCTTGTCGACTATTTTATGGTAAGGCTTGTCATTTATTAGTCAGCCTTGAGCATAAACCATTATAGGGGATGAGTGACTAAATATGGATACTACTCTTGCATCTTTATACACAAAGTACCAATTACTAGAGTTGGAAGAGTGCAGGTTCCATGCATTCGAAAGCGCACTATTATATAAAGAGAAAGGTAATGATGCTAAGGTGCAGGTAAAGTGCATTCCGTGACTTATCACTCGTTTCGACGACCCTCTCTCGGTCTTAAGCAATCGGGATACTCACTTTCAGAGTATTTTCAAACGAGTTTTTAAACTAACTAGAATAACTCATTTATTGATCATCGCGTACCACCCACATGCAAGTAGTCTGGAGGAACTAATGAATGATGCGGTCGAGCTGATTCTTGGAAAGCCGACCGATCAATCTATGAGGAATTTGTCAATCAAGCTCGATGATGCTCTTTGGGTCTTTCGAACTGCCGTCAAGACTCCTCTCGAACGACAATTCACCTTGTCGACTATTTTATGTTAAGGCTTGTCATTTATCAGTCACCCTTGAGGATAAACCATGATGGGCGATGAACGACTAAATATGGATGCTAGTCTTACATCTTTATAAACAAAGTACCAAGTACTGGAGTTGGAGGAGTACATGTTCCATGCATTCGAAACCGCACTATTATATAAAGAGAAAGGTAATGATGCTAAGGTGCTTGGTAAAGTGCATTCCATGCCTTATCACTCGTTTCGACGACCCTCTCTCGGTCTTAAGCAATCGGGATACTCACTTTCAGAGTATTTTCAAACGAGTTTTCAAACTAACTAGAATAACTCATTTATTGATCAGCGCTTACCACCCACATGCAAGTAGTTTGGTGGAACTGATGAATGATGCGGTCGAGCTGATTCTTGGAAAGACGACCGATCAATCTCTGAGGAGTTGGTCAATCAAGCTTGATGACGCTCTTTGGGTCTTTCGAACTGCCTTCAAGACTCCTCTCGAACGGCATTTCACCTTGTCGACTATTTTATGGTAAGGCTTGTCATTTATTAGTCAGCCTTGAGCATAAACCCTTATAGGGGATGAGTGACTAAATATGGATACTAGTCTTGCATCTTAATACACAAATTACCAACTACTGGAGTTGGAGGAGTACAGGTTCCATGCATTCGAAAGCGCACTATTATGTAAAGAGAAAGGTAATGATGCTAAGGTGCAGGTAAAGTGCATTCCATGCCTTATGACTCCTTTCGATGACCCTCTCTCGGTCTTAAGCAATCGGGATACTCACTTTCAGAGTATTTTCAAACGAGTTTTTAATCTAACTAGAATAACTCATTTATTGATTATCGCTTACCACCCACATGCAAGTAGTCTGGAGGAATTGATGAATGATGCGGTCGAGCTGATTCTTGTAAAGACGACCGATCAATCTCTGAGGAATTTGTCAATCAAGCTCGATAACGCTCTTTGGGTCTTTCGAACTGCCTTCAAGATTCCTCTCGAACGACATTTCACCTTGTCGACTATTTTATGGTAAGGCTTGTCATTTATCAGTCACCCTTGAGGATAAACCATTATGGGCGATGAACGACTAAATATGGATGCTAGTCTTACATCTTTATAAACAAAGTACCAACTACTGGAGTTGGAGGAGTACATGTTCCATGCATTCGAAACCGCACTATTATATAAAGAGAAAGGTAATGATGCTAAGGTGCCGGTAAAGTGCATTCCGTGCCTTATCACTCGTTTTGACGACCCTCTCTCGGTCTTAAGCAATCGGGATACTCACTTTCGCAGTATTTTCAAACGAGTTTTCAAACTAACTAGAATAACTCATTTATTGATCATCGCTTACCATCCACATGCAAGTAGTCTGGAGGAACTGATGAATGATGAGGTCGAGCCGATTCTTGGAAAGACGACCGATCAATCTCTGAGGATTTAGTCAATCAAGCTCGATGACGCTCTTTGGGTCGTTCGAACTGCTTTCAAGACTCCTCTCGAACGGCATTTCACCTTGTTGACTATTTTATGGTAAGGCTTGTCATTTATTAGTCAGCCTTGAGCATAAACCATTATAGGGGATGAGTGACTAAATATGGATACTACTCTTGCATCTTTATACACAAAGTACCAACTACTAGAGTTGGAAGAGTACATGTTCCATGCATTCGAAAGCGCACTATTATATAAAGAGAAAGGTAATGATGCTAAGGTGCGGGTAAAGTGCATTCCGTGCCTTATCACTCGTTTCGACGACCCTCTCTCGGTCTTAAGCAATCGGGATACTCACTTTCAGAGTATTTTCAAACGAGTTTTTAAACTAACTAGAATAACTCATTGATTGATTATCGCTTACCACCCACGTGCAAGTAGTCTGGAGGAACTGATGAATGATGAGCTCGTGCTAATTCTTGGAAAGATGACCGATCAATCTCTTAGGAAATAGTCAATCAAGCTCGATGACGCTCTTTGGGTCTTTCGAACTGCCTTCAAGACTCCTCTCAAACGGCATTTCACCTTGTCGACTATTTTATGGTAAGGCTTGTCATGTATTAGTCAGCCTTGAGCATAAACCCTTATAGGCGATGAGTGACTAAATATGGATACTAGTCTTGCATCTTTATACACAAAGTACCAACTACTGGAGTTGGAGGAGTACATGTTCCATGCATTCGAAAGAGTACTATTATATAAAGAGAAAGGTAATGATGCTAAGGTGCTAGTAAAGTGCATTCCATGCCTTATCACTCGTTTCGATGACCCTCTCTCGGTCTTAAGCAATCGGGATACTCACTTTCGAGTATTTTCAAACGAGTTTTCAAACTAACTAGAATAACTCATTTATTGATCATCGCTTACCACCCACATGCAAGTAGTCCGGAGGAACCGATGAAAGATGAGGTCGAGCCGATTCTTGGAAAGACGACCGATCAATCTCCGAGGAATTTGTCAATCAAGCTCGATGACGCTCTTTGGGTCGTTCGAACCGCTTTCAAGACTCCTCTCGAACGGCATTTCACCTTGTCGACTATTTTATGGTAAGGCTTGTCATTTATCAGTCACCCTTGAGGATAAACCATTATGGGCGATGAATGACTAAATATGGATACTAGTCTTGCATCTTTATAAACAAAGTACCAACTACTAGAGTTGGAGGAGTACAGGTTCCATGCATTCGAAAGCGCACTATTATATAAAGAGAAAGGTAATGATGCTAAGGTGCAGGTAAAGTGCATTCCATGCCTTATCACTCGTTTTGACGACCCTCTCTCGGTCTTAAGCAATCGGGATACTCACTTTCAGAGTATTTTCAAACGAGTTTTTAAACTAACTAGAATAACTCATTGATTGATCATCGCTTACCACCCACGTGCAAGCAGTCTGGAGGAACTGATGAATCATGAGCTCGTGCTAATTCTTGGAAAGATGACCGATCAATCTCTTAGGAAATAGTCAATCAAGCTCGATGACGCTCTTTGGGTCTTTCGAACTGCCTTCAAGACTCCTCTCAAACGGCATTTCACCTTGTCGACTATTTTATGGTAAGGCTTGTCATTTATTAGTCGGCCTTGAGCATAAACCCTTATAGGCGATGAGTGACTAAATATGGATACTAGTCTTGCATCTTTATACACAAAGTACCAACTACTAGAGTTGGAGGAGTACAGTGTTCCATGCATTCGAAAGAGTACTATTATATAAAGAGAAAGGTAATGATGCTAAGGTGCGTGGTAAAGTGCATTCCATGCCTTATCACTCGTTTCGACGACCCTCTCTCGGTCTTAAGCAATCGGGATACTCACTTTAGAGTATTTTCAAACGAGTTTTCAAACTAACTAGAATAACTCATTTATTGATCATCGCTTACCATCCACATGCAAGTAGTCTGGAGGAACTGATGAATGATGAGGTCGAGCTGATTCTTGGAAAGACGACCGATCAATCTCTAAGGATTTAGTCAATCAAGCTCGATGACGCTCTTTGGGTCGTTCGAACCGCCTTTCAAGACTCCTCTCGAACGGCATTTCACCTTGTTGACTATTTTATGGTAAGGCTTGTCATTTATTAGTCACCCTTGAGCATAAACCATTATAGGGGATGAGTGACTAAATATGGATACTACTCTTGCATCTTTATACACAAAGTACCAACTACTAGAGTTGGAAGAGTACAGGTTCCATGCATTCGAAAGCGCACTATTATATAAAGAGAAAGGTAATGATGCTAAGGTGCTGGTAAAGTGCATTCCATGCCTTGTCACTCGTTTCGACGACCCTCTCTCGGTCTTAAGCAATCGGGATACTCACTTTCAGAGTATTTTCAAACGAGTTTTCAAACTAACTAGAATAACTCATTTATTGAGCATGGCTTACCACCCACATGCAAGTAGTCCGGGAGGAAGTGACGAATCATGAGCTCGTGCTAATTCTTGGGAAGACGATCGATCAATCTCCGAGGAATTGGTCAATCAAGTTCGATGAGGCTCTTTGGGTCTTTCGAACCGCCTTCAAGACTCCTATTGAACGGCACTTCACCTTGTCGACTATTTTATGGTAAGGCTTGTCATTTATCAATCAAGATTGAGCATAAACCATTATAGGCGATGATCGACTAAATATGGATACTAGTCTTGCATCTTTATAAACAAAGTACCAACTACTAGAGTTGGAGGAGTACATGTTCCATGCATTCGAAAGAGTACTATTATATAAAGAGAAAGGTAATGATGCTAAGGTGCAGGTAAAGTGCATTCCATGCCTTATCACTCGTTTCGACGACCCTCTCTCGGTCTTAAGCAATCGGGATACTCACTTTCAGAGTATTTTCAAACGAGTTTTCAAACTAACTAGAATAACTCATTTATTGATCATCGCTTACCATCCACATGCAAGTAGTCTGGTGGAACTGATGAATGATGAGGTCGAGCTGATTCTTGGAAAGACGACCGATCAATCTCTAAGGATTTAGTCAATCAAGCTCGATGACGCTCTTTGGGTCGCTCGAACTGCTTTCAAGACTCCTCTCGAACGGCATTTCACCTTGTTGACTATTTTATGGTAAGGCTTGTCATTTCTTAGTCAGCCTTGAGCATAAACCATTATAGGGGATGAGTGACTAAATATGGATACTACTCTTGCATCTTTATACACAAAGTACCAACTACTAGAGTTGGAAGAGTACAGGTTCCATGCATTCGAAAGCGCACTATTATATAAAGAGAAAGGTAATGATGCTAAGGTGCTGGTAAAGTGCATTCCATGCCTTATCACTCGTTTCGACGACCCTCTCTCGGTCTTAAGCAATCGGGATACTCACTTTCAGAGTATTTTCAAACGAGTTTTCAAACTAACTAGAATAACTCATTTATTGAGCATGGCTTACCACCCACATGCAAGTAGTCTGGAGGAAGTGACGAATCATGAGCTCGTGCTAATTCTTAGGAAGACGATCGATCAATCTCTGAGGAATTGGTCAATCAAGTTCGATGAGGCTCTTTGGGCCTTTCGAACTGCCTTCAAGACTTCTATTGATCGGCACTTCACCTTGTCGACTATTTTATGGTAAGGCTTGTCATTTATCAGTCAGCATTGAGCATAAACCATTATAGGCGATGATCGACTAAATATGGATACTAGTCTTGCATCTTTATAAACAAAGTACCAACTACTAGAGTTGGAGGAGTACAGGTTCCATGCATTCGAAAGCGCACTATTATATAAAGAGAAAGGTAATGATGCTAAGGTGCGGTAAAGTGCATTCCATGCCTTATCACTCGTTTCGACGACCCTCTCTCGGTCTTAAGCAATCGGGATACTCACTTTCGCAGTATTTTCAAACGAGTTTTCAAACTAACTAGAATAACTCATTTATTGATCATCGCTTACCATCCACATGCAAGTAGTCGGTGGAACCGATGAATGATGAGGTCGAGCCGATTCTTGGAAAGACGACCGATCAATCTCTGAGGATTTAGTCAATCAAGCTCGATGACGCTCTTTGGGTCGCTCGAACTCGCTTTCAAGACTCCTCTCGAACGGCATTTCACCTTGTTGACTATTTTATGGTAAGGCTTGTCATTTCTTAGTCAGCCTTGAGCATAAACCATTATAGGGGATGAGTGACTAAATATGGATACTACTCTTGCATCTTTATACACAAAGTACCAACTACTAGAGTTGGAAGAGTACGAGTTCCATGCATTCGAAAGCGCACTATTATATAAAGAGAAAGGTAATGATGCTAAGGTGCGGGTAAAGTGCATTCCATGCCTTATCACTCGTTTCGACGACCCTCTCTCGGTCTTAAGCAATCGGGATACTCACTTTCGTAGTATTTTCAAACGAGTTTTCAAACTAACTAGAATAACTCATTTATTGAGCATGGCTTACCACCCACATGCAAGTAGTCTGGAGGAAGTGACGAATCATGAGCTCGTGCTAATTCTTAGGAAGACGATCGATCAATCTCTGAGGAATTGGTCAATCAAGTTCGATGAGGCTCTTTGGGCCTTTCGAACTGCCTTCAAGACTTCTCTTGATCGGCACTTCACCTTGTCGACTATTTTATGGTAAGGCTTGTCATTTATCGGTCACCATTGAGCATAAACCATTATAGGCGATGATCGACTAAATATGGATACTAGTCTTGCATCTTTATAAACAAAGTACCAACTACTAGAGTTGGAGGAGTACAGGTTCCATGCATTCGAAAGCGCACTATTATATAAAGAGAAAGGTAATGATGCTAAGGTGCAGGTAAAGTGCATTCCATGCCTTATCACTCGTTTCGACGACCCTCTCTCGGTCTTAAGCAATCGGGATACTCACTTTCGAGTATTTTCAAACGAGTTTTCAAACTAACTAGAATAACTCATTTATTGATCATCGCTTACCATCCACATGCAAGTAGTCTGGTGGAACTGATGAATGATGAGGTCGAGCTGATTCTTGGAAAGACGACCGATCAATCTCTGAGGATTTAGTCAATCAAGCTCAATGACACTCTTTGGGTCGCTCGAACTGCTTTCAAGACTCCTCTCGAACGGCATTTCACCTTGTTGACTATTTTATGGTAAGGCTTGTCATTTATTAGTCAGCCTTGAGCATAAACCATTATAGGGGATGAGTGACTAAATATGGATACTACTCTTGCATCTTTATACACAAAGTACCAACTACTAGAGTTGGAAGAGTACAGGTTCCATGCATTCGAAAGCGCACTATTATATAAAGAGAAAGGTAATGATGCTAAGGTGCGGTAAAGTGCATTCCATGCCTTATCACTCGTTTCGACGACCCTCTCTCGGTCTTAAGCAATCGGGATACTCACTTTCGAGTATTTTCAAACGAGTTTTCAAACTAACTAGAATAACTCATTTATTGATCATCGCTTACCACCCACATGCAAGTAGTCCGGAGGAAGTGATGAATGATGAGCTCGTGCTAATTCTTGGAAAGACGACCGATCAATCTCTTAGGAATTGGTCAATCAAGCTCGATGACGCTCTTTGGGTCTTTCGAACTGCCTTCAAGACTCCTCTTGAACGGCATTTCACCTTGTCGACTATTTTATGGTAAGGCTTGTCATTTATTGGTCACCCTTGAGCATAAACCATTATAGGCGATGAGTGACTAAATATGGATACTAGTCTTGCATCTTTATAAACAAAGTACCAACTACTAGAGTTGGAGGAGTACATGTTCCATGCATTCGAAAGCGCACTATTATATAAAGAGAAAGGTAATGATGCTAAGGTGCTTGGTAAAGTGCATTCCATGCCTGATCACTCGTTTCGACGACCCTCTCTCGGTCTTAAGCAATCGGGATACTCACTTTCAGAGTATTTTCAAACGAGTTTTCAAACTAACTAGAATAACTCATTTATTGATCATCGCTTACCATCCACATGCAAGTAGTCTGGAGGAACTGATGAATGATGAGGTCGAGCTGATTCTTGGAAAGACGACCGATCAATCTCTGAGGATTTGGTCAATCAAGCTCGATGACGCTCTTTGGGTCGTTCGAACTGCCTTCAAGACTCCTCTCGAACGGCATTTCACCTTGTTGACTATTTTATGGTAAGGCTTGTCATTTATTAGTCGCCCTTGAGCATAAACCATTATAGGGGATGAGTGACTAAATATGGATACTACTCTTGCATCTTTATACACAAAGTACCAACTACTAGAGTTGGAAGAGTACAGGTTCCATGCATTCGAAAGCGCACTATTATATAAAGAGAAAGGTAATGATGCTAAGGTGCAGGTAAAGTGCATTCCATGCCTTATCACTCGTTTCGACGACCCTCTCTCGGTCTTAAGCAATCGGGATACTCACTTTCAGAGTATTTTCAAACGAGTTTTCAAACTAACTAGAATAACTCATTTATTGATCATCGCTTACCACCCACATGCAAGTAGTCCGGAGGAACCGATGAATGATGAGGTCGAGCTAATTCTTGGAAAGACGACCGATCAATCTCCGAGGAATTAGTCAATCAAGCTCGATGACGCTCTTTGGGTCTTTCGAACCGCCTTCAAGACTCCTCTCGAACGGCATTTCACCTTGTTGACTATTTTATGGTAAGGCTTGTCATTTATTAGTCGGCCTTGAGCATAAACCATTATAGGCGATGAGTGACTAAATATGGATACTACTCTTGCATCTTTATACACAAAGTACCAACTACTAGAGTTGGAGGAGTACAGGTTCCATGCATTCGAAAGCGCACTATTATATAAAGAGAAAGGTAATGATGCTAAGGTGCAGGTAAAGTGCATTCCATGCCTTATCACTCGTTTCGACGACCCTCTCTCGGTCTTAAGCAATCGGGATACTCACTTTCGAGTATTTTCAAACGAGTTTTCAAACTAACTAGAATAACTCATTTATTGATCATCGCTTACCACCCACATGCAAGTAGTCCGGAAGAACCGATGAATGATGAGGTCGAGCCGATTCTTGGAAAGACGACCGATCAATCTCTCAGGAAATAGTCAATCAAGCTCGATGACGCTCTTTGGGTCTTTCGAATCGCCTTCAAGACTCCTCTCGAACGGCATTTCACCTTGTCGACTATTTTATGGTAAGGCTTGTCATTTATTAGTCGGCCTTGAGCATAAACCATTATAGGGGATGAGTGACTAAATATGGATACTAGTCTTGCATCTTTATACACAAAGTACCAACTACTAGAGTTGGAGGAGTACATGTTCCATGCATTCGAAAGAGCACTATTATATAAAGAGAAAGGTAATGATGCTAAGGTGCTGGTAAAGTGCATTCCATGCCTTATCACTCGTTTCGACGACCCTCTCTCGGTCTTAAGCAATCGGGATACTCACTTTCAGAGTATTTTGAAACAGGTTTTCAAACTAACTAGAATAAGTCATTTATTGATCATCGCTTACCATCCACATGCAAGTACTCTGGAGGAATTGATGAATGATGAGGTCGAGCTGATTCTTGGAATGACGACGAATCAATCTCTGAGGAATTGGTGAATCAAGCTCGATGACGCTCTTTGGGTCTTTCGAACTGCCTTCAAGACTCCTCTCGAACGGCATTTCACCTTGTCGACTATTTTATGGTAAGGCTTGTCATTTATTAGTCACCCTTGAGGATAAACCATTATAGGCGATGAGTGACTAAATATGGATACTAGTCTTGCATCTTTATACACAAAGTACCAACTACTAGAGTTGGAAGAGTACAGGTTCCATGCATTCGAAAGCGCACTATTATATAAAGAGAAAGGTAATGATGCTAAGGTGCTGGTAAAGTGCATTCCATGCCTTATCACTCGTTTCGACGACCTCTCTCGGTCTTAAGTAATCGGGATAATCACTTTCAGAGTATTTTCAAACGAGTTTTCAAACTAACTAGAATAACTCATTTATTTATCATCGCTTACCATCCACATGCAAGTAGTCTGGAGGAACTGACGAATGATGAGGTCGAGCTGATTCTTGGAAAGACGACCGATCAATCTCTGAGGATTTAGTCAATCAAGCTCAATGACACTCTTTGGGTCGTTCGAACTGCTTTCAAGACTCCTCTCGAACGGCATTTCACCTTGTTGACTATTTTATGGTAAGGCTTGTCATTTATTAGTCAGCGTTGAGCATAAACCATTATAGGGGATGAGTGACTAAATATGGATACTACTCTTGCATCTTTATACACAAAGTACCAACTACTAGAGTTGGAAGAGTACGAGTTCCATGCATTCGAAAGCGCACTATTATATAAAGAGAAAGGTAATGATGCTAAGGTGCGGGTAAAGTGCATTCCGTGCCTTATCACTCGTTTCGACGACCCTCTCTCGGTCTTAAGCAATCGGGATACTCACTTTCAGAGTATTTTCAAACGAGTTTTTAAACTAACTAGAATAACTCATTTATTGATCATCGCTTACCACCCACATGCAAGTAGTCTGGAAGAACTGATGAATGATGAGCTCGAGCCGATTCTTGGAAAGATGACCGATCAATCTCTTAGGAAATAGTCAATCAAGCTCGATGACGCTCTTTCGGTCTTTCGAACTGCCTTCAAGACTCCTCTCAAACGGCATTTCACCTTGTCGACTATTTTATGGTAAGGCTTGTCATGTATTAGTCAGCCTTGAGCATAAACCCTTATAGGCGATGAGTGACTAAATATGGATACTAGTCTTGCATCTTTATACACAAAGTACCAACTACTGGAGTTGGAGGAGTACATGTTCCATGCATTCGAAAGAGCACTATTATATAAAGAGAAAGGTAATGATGCTAAGGTGCTGGTAAAGTGCATTCCATGCCTTATCACTCGTTTCGACGACCCTCTCTCGGTCTTAAGCAATCGGGATACTCACTTTCGCAGTATTTTGAAACGAGTTTTCAAACTAACTAGAATAAGTCATTTATTGATCATCGCTTACCATCCACATGCAAGTACTGCGGAGGAATTGATGAATGATGAGGTCGAGCTGATTCTTGGAATGACGACGAATCAATCTCTGAGGAATTGGTGAATCAAGCTCGATGACGCTCTTTGGGTCTTTCGAACTGCCTTCAAGACTCCTCTCGAACGGCATTTCACCTTGTCGACTATTTTATGGTAAGGCTTGTCATTTATCAGTCACCCTTGAGGATAAACCATTATAGGCGATGAGCGACTAAATATGGATACTAGTCTTGCATCTTTATACACAAAGTACCAACTACTAGAGTTGGAAGAGTACGTGTTCCATGCATTCGAAAGCGCACTATTATATAAAGAGAAAGGTAATGATGCTAAGGTGCGGTAAAGTGCATTCCATGCCTTATCACTCGTTTCGACGACCTTCTCTCGGTCTTAAGTAATCGGGATAATCACTTTCGTAGTATTTTCAAACGAGTTTTCAAACTAACTAGAATAACTCATTTATTTATCATCGCTTACCATCCACATGCAAGTAGTCCGGAGGAACCGACGAATGATGAGGTCGAGCGATTCTTGGAAAGACGACCGATCAATCTCTGAGGATTTAGTCAATCAAGCTCGATGACACTCTTTGGGTCTGGTCGAACCGCTTTCAAGACTCCTCTCGAACGGCATTTCACCTTGTTGACTATTTTATGGTAAGGCTTGTCATTTATTAGTCGCCTTGAGCATAAACCATTATAGGGGATGAGTGACTAAATATGGATACTACTCTTGCATCTTTATACACAAAGTACCAACTACTAGAGTTGGAAGGAGTACAGGTTCCATGCATTCGAAAGCGCACTATTATATAAAGAGAAAGGTAATGATGCTAAGGTGCGGGTAAAGTGCATTCCGTGCCTTATCACTCGTTTCGACGACCCTCTCTCGGTCTTAAGCAATCGGGATACTCACTTTCAGAGTATTTTCAAACGAGTTTTTAAACTGACTAGAATAACTCATTTATTGATCATCGCTTACCACCCACATGCAAGTAGTCTGGAAGAACCGATGAATGATGAGGTCGAGCCGATTCTTGGAAAGATGACCGATCAATCTCTAAGGAAATAGTCAATCAAGCGCGATGACGCTCTTTCGGTCTTTCGAACTGCCTTCAAGACTCCTCTCAAACGGCATTTCACCTTGTCGACTATTTTATGGTAAGGCTTGTCATGTATTAGTCAGCCTTGAGCATAAACCCTTATAGGCGATGAGTGACTAAATATGGATACTAGTCTTGCATCTTTATACACAAAGTACCAACTACTGGAGTTGGAGGAGTACATGTTCCATGCATTCGAAAGAGCACTATTATATAAAGAGAAAGGTAATGATGCTAAGGTGCCGGTAAAGTGCATTCCATGCCTTATCACTCGTTTCGACGACCCTCTCTCGGTCTTAAGCAATCGGGATACTCACTTTCGCAGTATTTTGAAACCAGTTTTCAAACTAACTAGAATAAGTCATTTATTGATCATCGCTTACCATCCACATGCAAGTACTCCTGGAGGAATTGATGAATGATGAGGTCGAGCCGATTCTTGGAATGACGACGAATCAATCTCTCGAGGAATTGGTGAATCAAGCTCGATGACGCTCTTTGGGTCTTTCGAACCGCCTTCAAGACTCCTCTCGAACGGCATTTCACCTTGTCGACTATTTTATGGTAAGGCTTGTCATTTATCAGTCACCCTTGAGGATAAACCATTATAGGCGATGAGCGACTAAATATGGATACTAGTCTTGCATCTTTATACACAAAGTACCAACTACTAGAGTTGGAAGAGTACAGGTTCCATGCATTCGAAAGCGCACTATTATATAAAGAGAAAGGTAATGATGCTAAGGTGCTGGTAAAGTGCATTCCATGCCTTATCACTCGTTTCGACGACCTCTCTCGGTCTTAAGTAATCGGGATAATCACTTTCAGAGTATTTTCAAACGAGTTTTCAAACTAACTAGAATAACTCATTTATTTATCATCGCTTACCATCCACATGCAAGTAGTCTAGAGGAACTGACGAATGATGAGGTCGAGCTGATTCTTGGAAAGACGACCGATCAATCTCTGAGGATTTAGTCAATCAAGCTCAATGACACTCTTTGGGTCGTTCGAACTGCTTTCAAGACTCCTCTCGAACGGCATTTCACCTTGTTGACTATTTTATGGTAAGGCTTGTCATTTATTAGTCAGCGTTGAGCATAAACCATTATAGGGGATGAGTGACTAAATATGGATACTACTCTTGCATCTTTATACACAAAGTACCAACTACTAGAGTTGGAAGAGTACAGGTTCCATGCATTCGAAAGCGCACTATTATATAAAGAGAAAGGTAATGATGCTAAGGTGCGGGTAAAGTGCATTCCGTGCCTTATCACTCGTTTCGACGACCCTCTCTCGGTCTTAAGCAATCGGGATACTCACTTTCAGAGTATTTTCAAACGAGTTTTTAAACTAACTAGAATAACTCATTTATTGATCATCGCTTACCACCCACATGCAAGTAGTCTGGAAGAACTGATGAATGATGAGCTCGAGCTGATTCTTGGAAAGATGACCGATCAATCTCTTAGGAAATAGTCAATCAAGCTCGATGACGCTCTTTCGGTCTTTCGAACTGCCTTCAAGACTCCTCTCAAACGGCATTTCACCTTGTCGACTATTTTATGGTAAGGCTTGTCATGTATTAGTCAGCCTTGAGCATAAACCCTTATAGGCGATGAGTGACTAAATATGGATACTAGTCTTGCATCTTTATACACAAAGTACCAACTACCGGAGTTGGAGGAGTACATGTTCCATGCATTCGAAAGAGCACTATTATATAAAGAGAAAGGTAATGATGCTAAGGTGCCGGTAAAGTGCATTCCATGCCTTATCACTCGTTTCGACGACCCTCTCTCGGTCTTAAGCAATCGGGATACTCACTTTCAGAGTATTTTGAAACAAGTTTTCAAACTAACTAGAATAAGTCATTTATTGATCATCGCTTACCATCCACATGCAAGTACTCTGGAGGAATTGATGAATGATGAGGTCGAGCTGATTCTTGGAATGACGACGAATCAATCTCCGAGGAATTGGTCAATCAAGCTCGATGACGCTCTTTGGGTCTTTCGAACTCGCCTTCAAGACTCCTCTCGAACGGCATTTCACCTTGTCGACTATTTTATGGTAAGGCTTGTCATTTATCAGTCACCCTTGAGGATAAACCATTATAGGCGATGAGCGACTAAATATGGATACTAGTCTTGCATCTTTATAAACAAAGTACCAACTACTAGAGTTGGAGGAGTACAGGTTCCATGCATTTGAAAGCGCACTATTATATAAAGAGAAAGGTAATGATGCTAAGGTGCAGGTAAAGTGCATTCCATGCCTTATCACTCGTTTCGACGACCTTCTCTCAGTCTTAAGCAATCGGGATACTCACTTTCGCAGTATTTTCAAACGAGTTTTCAAACTAACTACAATAACTCATTTATTGATCATCGCTTACCATCCACATGCAAGTAGTCTGGAGGAACTGATGAATGATGAGGTCGAGCTGATTCTTGGAAAGACGACCGATCAATCTCTAAGGATTTAGTCAATCAAGCGCGATGACGCTCTTTGGGTTGGTCGAACTGCTTTCAAGACTCCTCTCGAACGGCATTTCACCTTGTTGACTATTTTATGGTAAGGCTTGTCATTTATTAGTCAGCCTTGAGCATAAACCATTATAGGGGATGAGTGACTAAATATGGATACTACTCTTGCATCTTTATACACAAAGTACCAACTACTAGAGTTGAAGGAGTACAGGTTCCATGCATTTGAAAGCGCACTATTATATAAAGAAAAAGGTAATGATGCTAAGGTGCAGGTAAAGTGCATTCCATGCCTTATCACTCGTTTCGACGACCTTCTCTCAGTCGTAAGCAATCGGGATACTCACTTTCAGAGTATTTTCAAACGAGTTTTCAAACTAACTACAATAACTCATTTATTGATCATCGCTTACCATCCACATGCAAGTAGTCTGGAGGAACTGATGAATGATGAGGTCGAGCTGATTCTTGGAAACACGACCGATCAATCTCTAAGGATTTAGTCAATCAAGCGCGATGACGCTCTTTGGGTTGGTCGAACTGCTTTCAAGACTCCTCTCGAACGGCATTTCACCTTGTTGACTAATTTATGGTAAGGCTTGTCATTTATTAGTCAGCCTTGAGCATAAACCATTATAGGGGATGAGTGACTAAATATGGATACTACTCTTGCATCTTTATACACAAAGTACCAACTACTAGAGGTTGAAGAGTACAGGTTCCATGCATTCGAAAGCGCACTATTATATAAAGAGAAAGGTAATGATGCTAAGGTGCTGGTAAAGTGCATTCCATGCCTTATCAGTCGTTTGGACGACCCTCTCTCGGTCTTAAGCAATCGGGATACTCACTTTCAGAGTATTTTCAAACCAGTTTTCAAACTAACTAGAATAACTCATTTATTGATCATCGCTTACCACCCACATGCAAGTAGTCTGGAGGAACTGATGAATGATGCGGTCGAGCTGATTCTTGGAAAGACGACCGATCAATCTCTGAGGAATTGGTCAATCAAGCTTGATGACGCTCTTTGGGTCTTTCGAACCGCCTTCAAGACTCCTCTCGAACGGCATTTCACCTTGTCGACTATTTTATGGTAAGGTTTGTCATTTATTAGTCGGCCTTGAGTATAAACCATTATAGGGGATGAGTGACTAAATATGGATATTACTCTTGCATCTTTATACACAAAGTACCAACTACTAGAGTTGGAAGAGTACAGTGTTCCATGCATTCGAAAGCGCACTATTATATAAAGAGAAAGGTAATGATGCTAAGGTGCGGGTAAAGTGCATTCCGTGCCTTATCACTCGTTTCGACGACCCTCTCTCGGTCTTAAGCAATCGGGATACTCACTTTCGCAGTATTTTCAAACGAGTTTTCAAACTAACTAGAATAACTCATTTATTGATCATCGCTTACCACCCACATGCAAGTAGTCTGGAGGAACTGATGAATGATGCGGTCGAGCTAATTCTTGGAAAGACGACCGATCAATCTCTGAGGAGTTGGTCAATCAAGCTCAATGACACTCTTTGGGTCGTTCGAACTGCTTTCAAGACTCCTCTCGAACGGCATTTCACCTTGTTGACTATTTTATGGTAAGGCTTGTCATTTATTAGTCAGCGTTGAGCATAAACCATTATAGGGGATGAGTGACTAAATATGGATACTACTCTTGCATCTTTATACACAAAGTACCAACTACTAGAGTTGGAAGAGTACAGTGTTCCATGCATTCGAAAGCGCACTATTATATAAAGAGAAAGGTAATGATGCTAAGGTGCGGGTAAAGTGCATTCCGTGCCTTATCACTCGTTTCGACGACCCTCTCTCGGTCTTAAGCAATCGGGATACTCACTTCCAGAGTATTTTCAAACGAGTTTTTAAACTAACTAGAATAACTCATTTATTGATCATCGCTTACCACCCACATGCAAGTAGTCTGGAAGAACTGATGAATGATGAGCTCGAGCTTATTCTTGGAAAGATGACCGATCAATCTCTTAGGAAATAGTCAATCAAGCTCGATGACGCTCTTTGGGTCTTTCGAACTGCCTTCAAGACTCCTCTCAAACGGCATTTCACCTTGTCGACTATTTTATGGTAAGGCTTGTCATGTATTAGTCAGCCTTGAGCATAAACCCTTATAGGCGATGAGTGACTAAATATGGATACTAGTCTTGCATCTTTATACACAAAGTACCAACTACTGGAGTTGGAGGAGTACATGTTCCATACATTCGAAAGAGCACTATTATATAAAGAGAAAGGTAATGATGCTAAGGTGCTTGGTAAAGTGCATTCCATGCCTTATCACTCGTTTCGACGACCCTCTCTCGGTCTTAAGCAATCGGGATACTCACTTTCGCAGTATTTTGAAACGAGTTTTCAAACTAACTAGAATAAGTCATTTATTGATCATCGCTTACCATCCACATGCAAGTACTCTGGAGGAATTGATGAATGATGAGGTCGAGCTGATTCTTGGAATGACGACGAATCAATCTCTGAGGAATTGGTGAATCAAGCTCGATGACGCTCTTTGGGTCTTTCGAACTGCCTTCAAGACTCCTCTCGAACGACATTTCACCTTGTCGACTATTTTATGGTAAGGCTTGTCATTTATCAGTCACCCTTGAGGATAAACCATTATAGGCGATGAGCGACTAAATATGGATACTAGTCTTGCATCTTTATAAACAAAGTACCAACTACTGGAGTTGGAGGAGTACAGGTTCCATGCATTTGAAAGCGCACTATTATATAAAGAAAAAGGTAATGATGCTAAGGTGCAGGTAAAGTGCATTCCATGCCTTATCACTCGTTTCGACGACCTTCTCTCAGTCTTAAGCAATCGGGATACTCACTTTCAGAGTATTTTCAAACGAGTTTTCAAACTAACTACAATAACTCATTTATTGATCATCGCTTACCATCCACATGCAAGTAGTCTGGAGGAACTGATGAATGATGAGGTCGAGCTGATTCTTGGAAACACGACCGATCAATCTCTAAGGATTTAGTCAATCAAGCACGATGACGCTCTTTGGGTTGGTCGAACTGCTTTCAAGACTCCTCTCGAACGGCATTTCACCTTGTTGACTATTTTATGGTAAGGCTTGTCATTTATTAGTCAGCCTTGAGCATAAACCATTATAGGGGATGAGTGACTAAATATGGATACTACTCTTGCATCTTTATACACAAAGTACCAACTACTAGAGGTTGAAGAGTACAGGTTCCATGCATTCGAAAGCGCACTATTATATAAAGAGAAAGGTAATGATGCTAAGGTGCTGGTAAAGTGCATTCCATGCCTTATCAGTCGTTTCGACGATCCTCTCTCGGTCTTAAGCAATCGGGATACTCACTTTCGCAGTATTTTCAAACGAGTTTTCAAACTAACTAGAATAACTCATTTATTGATCATCGCTTACCACCCACATGCAAGTAGTCCGGAGGAACCGATGAATGATGCGGTCGAGCCGATTCTTGGAAAGACGACCGATCAATCTCTCGAGGAATTGGTCAATCAAGCGTGATGACGCTCTTTGGGTCTTTCGAACCGCCTTCAAGACTCCTCTCGAACGGCATTTCACCTTGTCGACTATTTTATGGTAAGGTTTGTCATTTATTAGTCAGCCTTGAGCATAAACCATTATAGGGGATGAGTGACTAAATATGGATATTACTCTTGCATCTTTATACACAAAGTACCAACTACTAGAGTTGGAAGAGTACAGGTTCCATGCATTCGAAAGCGCACTATTATATAAAGAGAAAGGTAATGATGCTAAGGTGCAGGTAAAGTGCATTCCGTGCCTTATCACTCGTTTCGACGACCCTCTCTCGGTCTTAAGCAATCGGGATACTCACTTTCAGAGTATTTTCAAACGAGTTTTCAAACTAACTAGAATAACTCATTTATTGATCATCGCTTACCACCCACATGCAAGTAGTCTGGAGGAACTGATGAATGATGCGGTCGAGCTGATTCTTGGAAAGACGACCGATCAATCTCTGAGGAATTGGTCAATCAAGCTTGATGACGCTCTTTGGGTCTTTCGAACTGCCTTCAAGACTCCTCTCGAACGGCATTTCACCTTGTCGACTATTTTATGGTAAGGTTTGTCATTTATTAGTCAGCCTTGAGTATAAACCATTATAGGGGATGAGTGACTAAATATGGATATTACTCTTGCATCTTTATACACAAAGTACCAACTACTAGAGTTGGAAGAGTACAGTTCCATGCATTCGAAAGCGCACTATTATATAAAGAGAATGGTAATGATGCTAAGGTGCGAGTAAAGTGCATTCCGTGCCTTATCACTCGTTTCGACGACCCTCTCTCGGTCTTAAGCAATCGGGATACTCACTTTCGTAGTATTTTCAAACGAGTTTTCAAACTAACTAGAATAACTCATTTATTGATCATCGCTTACCACCCACATGCAAGTAGTCTGGAGGAACTGATGAATGATGCGGTCGAGCTAATTCTTGGAAAGACGACCGATCAATCTCTGAGGAGTTGGTCAATCAAGCTCGATGACGCTCTTTGGGTCTTTCGAACCGCCTTCCAGACTCCTCTCGAACGGCATTTCACCTTGTCGACTATTTTATGGTAAGGCTTGTCATTTATTAGTCAGCCCTTGAGCATAAACCCTTATGGGCGATGAACGACTAAATATGGATGCTAGTCTTACATCTTTATAAACAAAGTACCAACTACTGGAGTTGGAGGAGTACATGTTCCATGCATTCGAAACCGCACTATTATATAAAGAGAAAGGTAATGATGCTAAGGTGCCGGTAAAGTGCATTCCATGCCTTATCACTCGTTTCGCCGACCCTCTCTCGGTCTTAAGCAATCGGGATACTCACTTTCAGAGTATTTTCAAACGAGTTTTCAAACTAACTAGAATAACTCATTTATTGATCATCGCTTACCACCCACATGCAAGTAGTCCGGAGGAACCGATGAATGATGCGGTCGAGCCGATTCTTGGAACGACGACCGATCAATCTCTCGAGGAATTGGTCAATCAAGCTTGATGATTCTCTTTGGGTCTTTCGAACTGCCTTAAAGACTCCTCTCAAACGGCATTTCACCTTGTCGACTATTTTATTGTAAGGTTTGTCATTTATTAGTCAGCCTTGAGCATAAACCATTATAGGGGATGAGTGACTAAATATGGATACCACTCTTGCATCTTTATACACAAAGTACCAACTACTAGAGTTGGAAGAGTACGAGTTCCATGCATTCGAAAGCGCACTATTATATAAAGAGAAAGGTAATGATGCTAAGGTGCAGGTAAAGTGCATTCCGTGCCTTATCACTCGTTTCGACGACCCTCTCTCGGTCTTAAGCAATCGGGATACTCACTTTCACAGTATTTTCAAACGAGTTTTCAAACTAACTAGAATAACTCATTTATTGATCATCGCTTACTATCCACATGCAAGTAGTCTGGAGGAACTGATGAATGATGAGGTCGAGCTGATTCTTGGAAAGACGACCGATCAATCTCTAAGGATTTAGTCAATCAAGCTCGATGACGCTCTTTGGGTTGCTCGAACTGCTTTCAAGACTCCTCTCGAACGGCATTTCACCTTGTTGACTATTTTATGGTAAGGCTTGTCATTTATTAGTCAGCCTTGAGCATAAACCATTATAGGGGATGAGTGACTAAATATGGATACTACTCTTGCATCTTTATACACAAAGTACCAACTACTAGAGGTTGAAGAGTACAGGTTCCATGCATTCGAAAGCGCACTATTATATAAAGAGAAAGGTAATGATGCTAAGGTGCTGGTAAAGTGCATTCCATGCCTTATCACTCGTTTCGACGACCCTCTCTCGGTCTTAAGCAATCGGGATACTCACTTTCGAGTATTTTCAAACGAGTTTTCAAACTAACTAGAATAACTCATTTATTGATCATCGCTTACCACCCACATGCAAGTAGTCCGGAGGAACCGATGAATGATGCGGTCGAGCCGATTCTTGGAAAGACGACCGATCAATCTCCGAGGAATTGGTCAATCAAGCTTGATGACGCTCTTTGGGTCTTTCGAACCGCCTTCAAGACTCCTCTCGAACGGCATTTCACCTTGTCGACTATTTTATGGTAAGGTTTGTCATTTATTAGTCACCTTGAGCATAAACCATTATAGGGGATGAGTGACTAAATATGGATATTACTCTTGCATCTTTATACACAAAGTACCAACTACTAGAGTTGGAAGAGTACAGAGTTCCATGCATTCGAAAGCGCACTATTATATAAAGAGAAAGGTAATGATGCTAAGGTGCGGGTAAAGTGCATTCCGTGCCTTATCACTCGTTTCGACGACCCTCTCTCGGTCTTAAGCAATCGGGATACTCACTTTCGAGTATTTTCAAACGAGTTTTCAAACTAACTAGAATAACTCATTTATTGATCATCGCTTACCACCCACATGCAAGTAGTCCGGAGGAACCGATGAATGATGCGGTCGAGCCGATTCTTGGAAAGACGACCGATCAATCTCTCAGGAATTGGTCAATCAAGCTTGATGACGCTCTTTGGGTCTTTCGAACCGCCTTCAAGACTCCTCTCGAACGGCATTTCACCTTGTCGACTATTTTATGGTAAGGTTTGTCATTTATTAGTCGGCCTTGAGTATAAACCATTATAGGGGATGAGTGACTAAATATGGATATTACTCTTGCATCTTTATACACAAAGTACCAACTACTAGAGTTGGAAGAGTACATGTTCCATGCATTCGAAAGCGCACTATTATATAAAGAGAAAGGTAATGATGCTAAGGTGCGGGTAAAGTGCATTCCGTGCCTTATCACTCGTTTCGACGACCCTCTCTCGGTCTTAAGCAATCGGGATACTCACTTTCGAGTATTTTCAAACGAGTTTTCAAACTAACTAGAATAACTCATTTATTGATCATCGCTTACCACCCACATGCAAGTAGTCTGGAGGAACTGATGAATGATGCGGTCGAGCTAATTCTTGGAAAGACGACCGATCAATCTCTGAGGAGTTGGTCAATCAAGCTCGATGACGCTCTTTGGGTCTTTCGAACTGCCTTCAAGACTCCTCTCGAACGGCATTTCACCTTGTCGACTATTTTATGGTAAGGCTTGTCATTTATTAGTCAGCCTTGAGCATAAACCCTTATGGGCGATGAACGACTAAATACGGATGCTAGTCTTACATCTTTATAAACAAAGTACCAACTACTGGAGTTGGAGGAGTACATGTTCCATGCATTCGAAACCGCACTATTATACAAAGAG
Source organism: Linum usitatissimum (assembly GCA_030674075.2). Taxonomy (NCBI): domain Eukaryota; kingdom Viridiplantae; phylum Streptophyta; class Magnoliopsida; order Malpighiales; family Linaceae; genus Linum; species Linum usitatissimum. The sequence goes on along the minus strand of JAUJYP020000356.1, from coordinate 49,851 downwards.
AAAGGTAATGATGCTAAGGTGCTGGTAAAGTGCATTCCATGCCTTATCACTCGTTTCGACGACCCTCTCTCGGCCTTAAGCAATCGGGATACTCACTTTCGAGTATTTTCAAACGAGTTTTCAAACTAACTAGAATAACTCATTTATTGATCATCGCTTACCACCCACATGCAAGTAGTCCGGAGGAACCGATGAATGATGCGGTCGAGCCGATTCTTGGACACACGACCGATCAATCTCCGAGGAATTGGTCAATCAAGCTTGATGATTCTCTTTGGGTCTTTCGAACTCGCCTTAAAGACTCCTCTCAAACGGCATTTCACCTTGTCGACTATTTTATTGTAAGGTTTGTCATTTATTAGTCAGCCTTGAGCATAAACCATTATAGGGGATGAGTGACTAAATATGGATACCACTCTTGCATCTTTATACACAAAGTACCAACTACTAGAGTTGGAAGAGTACAGGTTCCATGCATTCGAAAGCGCACTATTATATAAAGAGAAAGGTAATGATGCTAAGGTGCAGGTAAAGTGCATTCCGTGCCTTATCACTCGTTTCGACGACCCTCTCTCGGTCTTAAGCAATCGGGATACTCGCTTTCGAGTATTTTCAAACGAGTTTTCAAACTAACTAGAATAACTCATTTATTGATCATCGCTTACCATCCACATGCAAGTAGTCTGGAGGAACTGATGAATGATGAGGTCGAGCTGATTCTTGGAATGACGACCGATCAATCTCTAAGGATTTAGTCAATCAAGCTCGATGACGCTCTTTGGGTTGCTCGAACTGCTTTCAAGACTCCTCTCGAACGGCATTTCACCTTGTTGACTATTTTATGGTAAGGCTTGTCATTTATTAGTCAGCCTTGAGCATAAACCATTATAGGGGATGAGTGACTAAATATGGATACTACTCTTGCATATTTATACACAAAGTACCAACTACTAGAGTTGGAAGAGTACAGGTTCCATGCATTCGAAAGCGCACTATTATATAAAGAGAAAGGTAATGATGCTAAGGTGCCGGTAAAGTGCATTCCATGCCTTATCGCTCGTTTTGACGACCCTCTCTCGGTCTTAAGCAATCGGGATACTCGCTTTCGAGTATTTTCAAACGAGTTTTCAAACTAACTAGAATAACTCATTTATTGATCATCGCTTACCACCCACATGCAAGTAGTCCGGAGGAACCGATGAATGATGCGGTCGAGCCGATTCTTGGAAAGACGACCGATCAATCTCTCGAGGAATTGGTCAATCAAGCTTGATGACGCTCTTTGGGTCTTTCGAACTGCCTTCAAGACTCCTCTCGAACGGCATTTCACCTTGTCGACTATTTTATGGTAAGGTTTGTCATTTATTAGTCGGCCTTGAGCATAAACCATTATAGGGGATGAGTGACTAAATATGGATATTACTCTTGCATCTTTATACACAAAGTACCAACTACTAGAGTTGGAAGAGTACGGGTTCCATGCATTCGAAAGCGCACTATTATATAAAGAGAAAGGTAATGATGCTAAGGTGCGGGTAAAGTGCATTCCGTGCCTTATCACTCGTTTCGACGACCCTCTCTCGGTCTTAAGCAATCGGGATACTCACTTTCAGAGTATTTTCAAACGAGTTTTAAAACTAACTAGAATAACTCATTTATTGATCATCGCTTACCATCCACATGCAAGTAGTCTGGAGGAACTGATGAATGATGAGGTCGAGCTGATTCTTGGAAAGACGACCGATCAATCTCTAAGGATTTAGTCAATCAAGCTCGATGACGCTCTTTGGGTCTTTCGAACTGCCTTCAAGACTCCTCTCAAACGGCATTTCACCTTGTCGACTATTTTATGGTAAGGCTTGTCATGTATTAGTCAGTCTTGAGCATAAACCCTTATAGGCGATGAGTGACTAAATATGGATACTAGTCTTGCATCTTTATACACAAAGTACCAACTACTGGAGTTGGAGGAGTACATGTTCCATACATTCGAAAGAGCACTATTATATAAAGAGAAAGGTAATGATGCTAAGGTGCTTGGTAAAGTGCATTCCATGCCTTATCACTCGTTTCGACGACCCTCTCTCGGTCTTAAGCAATCGGGATACTCACTTTCGCAGTATTTTGAAACAGGTTTTCAAACTAACTAGAATAAGTCATTTATTGATCATCGCTTACCATCCACATGCAAGTACTCTGGAGGAATTGATGAATGATGAGGTCGAGCTGATTCTTGGAATGACGGCGAATCAATCTCTGAGGAATTGGTGAATCAAGCTCGATGACGCTCTTTGGGTCTTTCGAACTGCCTTCAAGACTCCTCTCGAACGGCATTTCACCTTGTCGACTATTTTATGGTAAGGCTTGTCATTTATCGGTCACCCTTGAGGATAAACCATTATAGGCGATGAGCGACTAAATATGGATACTAGTCTTGCATCTTTATAAACAAAGTACCAACTACTAGAGTTGGAGGAGTACGGAGTTCCATGCATTTGAAAGCGCACTATTATATAAAGAAAAAGGTAATGATGCTAAGGTGCGGGTAAAGTGCATTCCATGCCTTATCACTCGTTTCGACGACCTTCTCTCGCTCTTAAGCAATCGGGATACTCACTTTCGAGTATTTTCAAACGAGTTTTCAAACTAACTACAATAACTCATTTATTGATCATCGCTTACCATCCACATGCAAGTAGTCTGGAGGAACTGATGAATGATGAGGTCGAGCTGATTCTTGGAAACACGACCGATCAATCTCTAAGGATTTAGTTAATCAAGCGCGATGACGCTCTTTGGGTTGGTCGAACTGCTTTCAAGACTCCTCTCGAACAGCATTTCACCTTGTTGACTATTTTATGGTAAGGCTTGTCATTTATTAGTCAGCCTTGAGCATAAACCATTATAGGGGATGAGTGACTAAATATGGATACTACTCTTGCATCTTTATACACAAAGTACCAACTACTAGAGGTTGAAGAGTACAGGTTCCATGCATTCGAAAGCGCACTATTATATAAAGAGAAAGGTAATGATGCTAAGGTGCTTGGTAAAGTGCATTCCATGCCTTATCAGTCGTTTCGACGACCCTCTCTCGGTCTTAAGCAATCGGGATACTCACTTTCAGAGTATTTTCAAACGAGTTTTCAAACTAACTAGAATAACTCATTTATTGATCATCACTTACCACCCACATGCAAGTAGTCTGGAGGAACTGATGAATGATGCGGTCGAGCTGATTCTTGGAAAGACGACCGATCAATCTCTGAGGAATTGGTCAATCAAGCTTGATGACGCTCTTTGGGTCTTTCGAACGCCTTCAAGACTCCTCTCGAACGGCATTTCACCTTGTCGACTATTTTATGGTAAGGTTTGTCATTTATTAGTCGGCCTTGAGCATAAACCATTATAGGGGATGAGTGACTAAATATGGATATTACTCTTGCATCTTTATACACAAAGTACCAACTACTAGAGTTGGAAGAGTACGAGTTCCATGCATTCGAAAGCGCACTATTATATAAAGAGAAAGGTAATGATGCTAAGGTGCGGGTAAAGTGCATTCCGTGCCTTATCACTCGTTTCGACGACCCTCTCTCGGTCTTAAGCAATCGGGATACTCACTTTCAGAGTATTTTCAAACGAGTTTTCAAACTAACTAGAATAACTCATTTATTGATCATCGCTTACCACCCACATGCAAGTAATCTGGAGGAACTGATGAATGATGCGGTCGAGCTGATTCTTGGAAAGACGACCGATCAATCTCTGAGGAATTGGTCAATCAAGCTTGATGACGCTCTTTGGGTCTTTCGAACTGCCTTCAAGACTCCTCTCGAACGGCATTTCACCTTGTCGACTATTTTATGGTAAGGTTTGTCATTTATTAGTCGGCCTTGAGCATAAACCATTATAGGGGATGAGTGACTAAATATGGATATTACTCTTGCATCTTTATACACAAAGTACCAACTACTAGAGTTGGAAGAGTACAAGTTCCATGCATTCGAAAGCGCACTATTATATAAAGAGAAAGGTAATGATGCTAAGGTGCGGGTAAAGTGCATTCCGTGCCTTATCACTCGTTTCGACGACCCTCTCTCGGTCTTAAGCAATCGGGATACTCACTTTCGAGTATTTTCAAACGAGTTTTCAAACTAACTAGAATAACTCATTTATTGATCATCGCTTACCACCCACATGCAAGTAGTCTGGAGGAACTGATGAATGATGCGGTCGAGCTAATTCTTGGAAAGACGACCGATCAATCTCTGAGGAGTTGGTCAATCAAGCTCGATGACGCTCTTTGGGTCTTTCGAACTGCCTTCAAGACTCCTCTCGAACGGCATTTCACCTTGTCGACTATTTTATGGTAAGGCTTGTCATTTATTAGTCAGCCTTGAGCATAAACCCTTATGGGCGATGAACGACTAAATATGGATGCTAGTCTTACATCTTTATAAACAAAGTACCAACTACTGGAGTTGGAGGAGTACATGTTCCATGCATTCGAAACCGCACTATTATATAAAGAGAAAGGTAATGATGCTAAGGTGCTGGTAAAGTGCATTCCATGCCTTATCACTCGTTTCGACGACCCTCTCTCGGTCTTAAGCAATCGGGATACTCACTTTCAGAGTATTTTCAAACGAGTTTTCAAACTAACTAGAATAACTCATTTATTGATCATCGCTTACCACCCACATGCAAGTAGTCTGGAGGAACTGATGAATGATGCGGTCGAGCTGATTCTTGGACAGACGACCGATCAATCTCTGAGGAATTGGTCAATCAAGCTTGATGATTCTCTTTGGGTCTTTCGAACTGCCTTAAAGACTCCTCTCAAACGGCATTTCACCTTGTCGACTATTTTATTGTAAGGTTTGTCATTTATTAGTCAGCCTTGAGCATAAACCATTATAGGGGATGAGTGACTAAATATGGATACCACTCTTGCATCTTTATACACAAAGTACCAACTACTAGAGTTGGAAGAGTACAGGTTCCATGCATTCGAAAGCGCACTATTATATAAAGAGAAAGGTAATGATGCTAAGGTGCAGGTAAAGTGCATTCCGTGCCTTATCACTCGTTTCGACGACCCTCTCTCGGTCTTAAGCAATCGGGATACTCACTTTCAGAGTATTTTCAAACGAGTTTTCAAACTAACTAGAATAACTCATTTATTGATCATCGCTTACCATCCACATGCAAGTAGTCTGGAGGAACTGATGAATGATGAGGTCGAGCTGATTCTTGGAAAGACGACCGATCAATCTCTAAGGATTTAGTCAATCAAGCTCGATGACGCTCTTTGGGTTGCTCGAACTGCTTTCAAGACTCCTCTCGAACGGCATTTCACCTTGTTGACTATTTTATGGTAAGGCTTGTCATTTATTAGTCAGCCTTGAGCATAAACCATTATAGGGGATGAGTGACTAAATATGGATACTACTCTTGCATATTTATACACAAAGTACCAACTACTAGAGTTGGAAGAGTACGAGGTTCCATGCATTCGAAAGCGCACTATTATATAAAGAGAAAGGTAATGATGCTAAGGTGCTTGGTAAAGTGCATTCCATGCCTTATCACTCGTTTTGACGACCCTCTCTCGGTCTTAAGCAATCGGGATACTCGGTTTCGAGTATTTTCAAACGAGTTTTCAAACTAACTAGAATAACTCATTTATTGATCATCGCTTACCACCCACATGCAAGTAGTCCGGAGGAACCGATGAATGATGCGGTCGAGCCGATTCTTGGAAAGACGACCGATCAATCTCGAGGAATTGGTCAATCAAGCTTGATGACGCTCTTTGGGTCTTTCGAACTGCCTTCAAGACTCCTCTCGAACGGCATTTCACCTTGTCGACTATTTTATGGTAAGGTTTGTCATTTATTAGTCGGCCTTGAGCATAAACCATTATAGGGGATGAGTGACTAAATATGGATATTACTCTTGCATCTTTATACACAAAGTACCAACTACTAGAGTTGGAAGAGTACGGGTTCCATGCATTCGAAAGCGCACTATTATATAAAGAGAAAGGTAATGATGCTAAGGTGCGGGTAAAGTGCATTCCGTGCCTTATCACTCGTTTCGACGACCCTCTCTCGGTCTTAAGCAATCGGGATACTCACTTTCAGAGTATTTTCAAACGAGTTTTAAAACTAACTAGAATAACTCATTTATTGATCATCGCTTACCATCCACATGCAAGTAGTCTGGAGGAACTGATGAATGATGAGGTCGAGCTCGATTCTTGGAAAGACGACCGATCAATCTCTAAGGATTTAGTCAATCAAGCTCGATGACGCTCTTTGGGTTGCTCGAACCGCTTTCAAGACTCCTCTCGAACGGCATTTCACCTTGTTGACTATTTTATGGTAAGGCTTGTCATTTATTAGTCAGCTTTGAGCATAAACCATTATAGGGGATGAGTGACTAAATATGGATACTACTCTTGCATATTTATACACAAAGTACCAACTACTAGAGTTGGAAGAGTACAGGTTCCATGCATTCGAAAGCGCACTATTATATAAAGAGAAAGGTAATGATTCTAAGGTGCTGGTAAAGTGCATTCCATGCCTTATCAGTCGTTTTGACGACCCTCTCTCGGTCTTAAGCAATCGGGATACTCAGTTTCAGAGTATTTTCAAACGAGTTTTCAAACTAACTAGAATAACTCATTTATTGATCATCGCTTACCACCCACATGCAAGTAGTCTGGAGGAACTGATGAATGATGCGGTCGAGCTGATTCTTGGAAAGACGACCGATCAATCTCTCGAGGAATTGGTCAATCAAGCTTGATGACGCTCTTTGGGTCTTTCGAAATGCCTTCAAGACTCCTCTCGAACGACATTTCACCTTGTCGACTATTTTATGGTAAGGTTTGTCATTTATTAGTCAGCCTTGAGCATAAACCATTATAGGGGATGAGTGACTAAATTTGGATATTACTCTTGCATCTTTATACACAAAGTACCAACTACTAGAGTTGGAAGAGTACAGGTTCCATGCATTCGAAAGCGCACTATTATATAAAGAGAAAGGTAATGATGCTAAGGTGCAGGTAAAGTGCATTCCGTGCCTTATCACTCGTTTCGACGACCCTCTCTCGGTCTTAAGCAATCGGGATACTCACTTTCAGAGTATTTTCAAACGAGTTTTCAAACTAACTAGAATAACTCATTTATTGATCATCGCTTACCACCCACATGCAAGTAGTACGGAGGAACCGATGAATGATGCGGTCGAGCTAATTCTTGGAAAGACGACCGATCAATCTCTCGAGGAGTTGGTCAATCAAGCTCGATGACGCTCTTTGGGTCTTTCGAACTGCCTTCAAGACTCCTCTCGAACGGCATTTCACCTTGTCGACTATTTTATGGTAAGGCTTGTCATTTATTAGTCAGCCTTGAGCATAAACCCTTATGGGCGATGAACGACTAAATATGGATGCTAGTCTTACATCTTTATAAACAAAGTACCAACTACGGAGTTGGAGGAGTACATGTTCCATGCATTCGAAACCGCACTATTATATAAAGAGAAAGGTAATGATGCTAAGGTGCTGGTAAAGTGCATTCCATGCCTTATCACTCGTTTCGACGACCCTCTCTCGGTCTTAAGCAATCGGGATACTCACTTTCAGAGTATTTTCAAACGAGTTTTCAAACTAACTAGAATAACTCATTTATTGATCATCGCTTACCACCCACATGCAAGTAGTCCGGAGGAACCGATGAATGATGCGGTCGAGCCGATTCTTGGAAAGACGACCGATCAATCTCCGAGGAATTGGTCAATCAAGCTTGATGACGCTCTTTGGGTCTTTCGAACCGCCTTCAAGACTCCTCTCGAACGGCATTTCACCTTGTCGACTATTTTATGGTAAGGTTTGTCATTTATTAGTCGGCCTTGAGCATAAACCATTATAGGGGATGAGTGACTAAATATGGATATTACTCTTGCATCTTTATACACAAAGTACCAACTACTAGAGTTGGAAGAGTACAGGTTCCATGCATTCGAAAGCGCACTATTATATAAAGAGAAAGGTAATGATGCTAAGGTGCAGGTAAAGTGCATTCCGTGCCTTATCACTCGTTTCGACGACCCTCTCTCGGTCTTAAGCAATCGGGATACTCACTTTCAGAGTATTTTCAAACGAGTTTTAAAACTAACTAGAATAACTCATTTATTGATCATCGCTTACCATCCACATGCAAGTAGTCTGGAGGAACTGATGAATGATGAGGTCGAGCTGATTCTTGGAAAGACGACCGATCAATCTCTAAGGATTTAGTCAATCAAGCTCGATGACGCTCTTTGGGTTGCTCGAACTGCTTTCAAGACTCCTCTCGAACGGCATTTCACCTTGTTGACTATTTTATGGTAAGGCTTGTCATTTATTAGTCAGCTTTGAGCATAAACCATTATAGGGGATGAGTGACTAAATATGGATACTACTCTTGCATATTTATACACAAAGTACCAACTACTAGAGTTGGAAGAGTACGGGTTCCATGCATTCGAAAGCGCACTATTATATAAAGAGAAAGGTAATGATTCTAAGGTGCTTTGTAAAGTGCATTCCATGCCTTATCGGTCGTTTTGACGACCCTCTCTCGGTCTTAAGCAATCGGGATACTCGGTTTCGAGTATTTTCAAACGAGTTTTCAAACTAACTAGAATAACTCATTTATTGATCATCGCTTACCACCCACATGCAAGTAGTCTGGAGGAACTGATGAATGATGCGGTCGAGCTGATTCTTGGAAAGACGACCGATCAATCTCTGAGGAATTGGTCAATCAAGCTTGATGACGCTCTTTGGGTCTTTCGAAATGCCTTCAAGACTCCTCTCGAACGACATTTCACCTTGTCGACTATTTTATGGTAAGGTTTGTCATTTATTAGTCAGCCTTGAGCATAAACCATTATAGGGGATGAGTGACTAAATTTGGATATTACTCTTGCATCTTTATACACAAAGTACCAACTACTAGAGTTGGAAGAGTACGAAGTTCCATGCATTCGAAAGCGCACTATTATATAAAGAGAAAGGTAATGATGCTAAGGTGCAGGTAAAGTGCATTCCGTGCCTTATCACTCGTTTCGACGACCCTCTCTCGGTCTTAAGCAATCGGGATACTCACTTTCAGAGTATTTTCAAACGAGTTTTAAAACTAACTAGAATAACTCATTTATTGATCATCGCTTACCACCCACATGCAAGTAGTCTGGAGGAACTGATGAATGATGAGGTCGAGCTGATTCTTGGAAAGACGACCGATCAATCTCTGAGGAGTTGGTCAATCAAGCTCGATGACGCTCTTTGGGTCTTTCGAACCGCCTTCAAGACTCCTCTCGAACGGCATTTCACCTTGTCGACTATTTTATGGTAAGGCTTGTCATTTATTAGTCAGCCTTGAGCATAAACCCTTATGGGCGATGAACGACTAAATATGGATGCTAGTCTTACATCTTTATAAACAAAGTACCAACTACCGGAGTTGGAGGAGTACATGTTCCATGCATTCGAAACCGCACTATTATATAAAGAGAAAGGTAATGATGCTAAGGTGCTTTGGTAAAGTGCATTCCATGCCTTATCACTCGTTTCGACGACCCTCTCTCGGTCTTAAGCAATCGGGATACTCACTTTCAGAGTATTTTCAAACGAGTTTTCAAACTAACTAGAATAACTCATTTATTGATCATCGCTTACCACCCACATGCAAGTAGTCTGGAGGAACTGATGAATGATGCGGTCGAGCTGATTCTTGGAAAGACGACCGATCAATCTCTCGAGGAATTGGTCAATCAAGCTTGATGACGCTCTTTGGGTCTTTCGAAATGCCTTCAAGACTCCTCTCGAACGACATTTCACCTTGTCGACTATTTTATGGTAAGGTTTGTCATTTATTAGTCAGCCTTGAGCATAAACCATTATAGGGGATGAGTGACTAAATATGGATATTACTCTTGCATCTTTATACACAAAGTACCAACTACTAGAGTTGGAAGAGTACAGGTTCCATGCATTCGAAAGCGCACTATTATATAAAGAGAAAGGTAATGATGCTAAGGTGCAGGTAAAGTGCATTCCGTGCCTTATCACTCGTTTCGACGACCCTCTCTCGGTCTTAAGCAATCGGGATACTCACTTTCAGAGTATTTTCAAACGAGTTTTCAAACTAACTAGAATAACTCATTTATTGATCATCGCTTACCACCCACATGCAAGTAGTCCGGAGGAACCGATGAATGATGCGGTCGAGCCGATTCTTGGAAAGACGACCGATCAATCTCTCGAGGAGTTGGTCAATCAAGCTCGATGACGCTCTTTGGGTCTTTCGAACTCGCCTTCCGTACTCCTCTCGAACGGCATTTCACCTTGTCGACTATTTTATGGTAAGGTTTGTCATTTATTAGTCGGCCTTGAGCATAAACCATTATAGGGGATGAGTGACTAAATATGGATATTACTCTTGCATCTTTATACACAAAGTACCAACTACTAGAGTTGGAAGAGTACGGGTTCCATGCATTCGAAAGCGCACTATTATATAAAGAGAAAGGTAATGATGCTAAGGTGCGGGTAAAGTGCATTCCGTGCCTTATCACTCGTTTCGACGACCCTCTCTCGGTCTTAAGCAATCGGGATACTCACTTTCGCAGTATTTTCAAACGAGTTTTAAAACTAACTAGAATAACTCATTTATTGATCATCGCTTACCATCCACATGCAAGTAGTCTGGAGGAACTGATGAATGATGAGGTCGAGCTGATTCTTGGAAAGACGACCGATCAATCTCTAAGGATTTAGTCAATCAAGCTCGATGACGCTCTTTGGGTTGCTCGAACCGCTTTCAAGACTCCTCTCGAACGGCATTTCACCTTGTTGACTATTTTATGGTAAGGCTTGTCATTTATTAGTCAGCTTTGAGCATAAACCATTATAGGGGATGAGTGACTAAATATGGATACTACTCTTGCATATTTATACACAAAGTACCAACTACTAGAGTTGGAAGAGTACAGGTTCCATGCATTCGAAAGCGCACTATTATATAAAGAGAAAGGTAATGATTCTAAGGTGCTTGGTAAAGTGCATTCCATGCCTTATCGGTCGTTTTGACGACCCTCTCTCGGTCTTAAGCAATCGGGATACTCGGTTTCGAGTATTTTCAAACGAGTTTTCAAACTAACTAGAATAACTCATTTATTGATCATCGCTTACCACCCACATGCAAGTAGTCTGGAGGAACTGATGAATGATGCGGTCGAGCTGATTCTTGGAAAGACGACCGATCAATCTCTGAGGACTTGGTCAATCAAGCTTGATGACGCTCTTTGGGTCTTTCGAAATGCCTTCAAGACTCCTCTCGAACGACATTTCACCTTGTCGACTATTTTATGGTAAGGTTTGTCATTTATTAGTCAGCCTTGAGCATAAACCATTATAGGGGATGAGTGACTAAATATGGATATTACTCTTGCATCTTTATACACAAAGTACCAACTACTAGAGTTGGAAGAGTACGAGTTCCATGCATTCGAAAGCGCACTATTATATAAAGAGAAAGGTAATGATGCTAAGGTGCGGGTAAAGTGCATTCCGTGCCTTATCACTCGTTTCGACGACCCTCTCTCGGTCTTAAGCAATCGGGATACTCACTTTCGAGTATTTTCAAACGAGTTTTCAAACTAACTAGAATAACTCATTTATTGATCATCGCTTACCACCCACATGCAAGTAGTCCGGAGGAACCGATGAATGATGCGGTCGAGCGGATTCTTGGAAAGACGACGGATCAATCTCCGAGGAGTTGGTCAATCAAGCTCGATGACGCTCTTTGGGTCTTTCGAACCGCCTTCCGGACTCCTCTCGAACGGCATTTCACCTTGTCGACTATTTTATGGTAAGGCTTGTCATTTATTAGTCAGCCTTGAGCATAAACCCTTATGGGCGATGAACGACTAAATATGGATGCTATTCTTACATCTTTATAAACAAAGTACCAATTACTGGAGTTGGAGGAGTACATGTTCCATGCATTCGAAACCGCACTATTATATATAAAGAGAAAGGTAATGATGCTAAGGTGCTGGTAAAGTGCATTCCATGCCTTATCATTCGTTTCGACGACCCTCTCTCGGTCTTAAGCAATCGGGATACTCACTTTCAGAGTATTTTCAAACGAGTTTTCAAACTAACTAGAATAACTCATTTATTGATCATCGCTTACCACCCACATGCAAGTAGTACGGAGGAACCGATGAATGATGCGGTCGAGCTGATTCTTGGACAGACGACCGATCAATCTCTGAGGAATTGGTCAATCAAGCTTGATGATTCTCTTTGGGTCTTTCGAACTGCCTTCAAGACTCCTCTCAAACGGCATTTCACCTTGTCGACTATTTTATTGTAAGATTTGTCATTTATTAGTCAGCCTTGAGCATAAACCATTATAGGGGATGAGTGACTAAATATGGATACCACTCTTGCATCTTTATACACAAAGTACCAACTACTAGAGTTGGAAGAGTACGGAGTTCCATGCATTCGAAAGCGCACTATTATATAAAGAGAAAGGTAATGATGCTAAGGTGCAGGTAAAGTGCATTTTGTGCCTGATCACTCGTTTCGACGACCCTCTCTCGGTCTTAAGCAATCGGGATACTCACTTTCAGAGTATTTTCAAACGAGTTTTCAAACTAACTAGAATAACTCATTTATTGATCATCGCTTACCATCCACATGCAAGTAGTACGGAGGAGCTGATGAATGATGAGGTCGAGCGATTCTTGGAAAGACGACCGATCAATCTCTAAGGATTTAGTCAATCAAGCTCGATGACGCTCTTTGGGTTGCTCGAACTGCTTTCAAGACTCCTCTCGAACGGCATTTCACCTTGTTGACTATTTTATGGTAAGGCTTGTCATTTATTAGTCAGCCTTGAGCATAAACCATTATAGGGGATGAGTGACTAAATATGGATACTACTCTTGCATCTTTATACACAAAGTACCAACTACTAGAGTTGGAAGAGTACGGGTTCCATGCATTCGAAAGCGCACTATTATATAAAGAGAAAGGTAATGATGCTAAGGTGCTTTGGTAAAGTGCATTCCATGCCTTATCGGTCGTTCCGACGACCCTCTCTCGGTCTTAAGCAATCGGGATACTCACTTTCGGAGTATTTTCAAACGAGTTTTCAAACTAACTAGAATAACTCATTTATTGATCATCGCTTACCACCCACATGCAAGTAGTACGGAGGAACCGATGAATGATGCGGTCGAGCCGATTCTTGGAAAGACGACCGATCAATCTCTGAGGAATTGGTCAATCAAGCTTGATGACGCTCTTTGGGTCTTTCGAACTGCCTTCAAGACTCCTCTCGAACGGCATTTCACCTTGTCGACTATTTTATGGTAAGGTTTGTCATTTATTAGTCAGCCTTGAGCATAAACCATTATAGGGGATGAGTGACTAAATATGGATATTACTCTTGCATCTTTATACACAAAGTACCAACTACTAGAGTTGGAAGAGTACGGGTTCCATGCATTCGAAAGCGCACTATTATATAAAGAGAAAGGTAATGATGCTAAGGTGCGGGTAAAGTGCATTCCGTGCCTTATCACTCGTTTCGACGACCCTCTCTCGGTCTTAAGCAATCGGGATACTCACTTTCAGAGTATTTTCAAACGAGTTTTCAAACTAACTAGAATAACTCATTTATTGATCATCGCTTACCACCCACATGCAAGTAGTCTGGAGGAACTGATGAATGATGCGGTCGAGCTGATTCTTGGAAAGACGACAGATCAATCTCTGAGGAGTTGGTCAATCAAGCTCGATGACGCTCTTTGGGTCTTTCGAAATGCCTTCCAGACTCCTCTCGAACGGCATTTCACCTTGTCGACTATTTTATGGTAAGGCTTGTCATTTATTAGTCAGCCTTGAGCATAAACCCTTATGGGCGATGAACGACTAAATATGGATGCTATTCTTACATCTTTATAAACAAAGTACCAATTACTGGAGTTGGAGGAGTACATGTTCCATGCATTCGAAACCGCACTATTATATAAAGAGAAAGGTAATGATGCTAAGGTGCTGGTAAAGTGCATTCCATGCCTTATCACTCATTTCGACGACCCTCTCTTGGTCTTAAGCAATCGGGATACTCACTTTCAGAGTATTTTCAAACGAGTTTTCAAACTAACTAGAATAACTCATTTATTGATCATCGCTTACCACCCACATGCAAGTAGTCTGGAGGAACTAATGAATGATGCGGTCGAGCTGATTCTTGGAAAGACGACCGATCAATCTTTGAGGAGTTGGTCAATCAAGCTTGATGACGCTCTTTGGGTCTTTCGAACTGCCTTCAAGACTCCTCTCGAACGGCATTTCACCTTGTCGATTATTTTATGGTAAGGCTTGTCATTTATTAGTCAGCCTTGAGCATAAACCCTTATAGGCGATGACTAACTAAATATGGATACTAGTCTTGCATCTTAATACACAAAGTACCAACTACTGGAGTTGGAGAAGTACAGGTTCCATGCATTCGAAAGCGCACTATTATGTAAAGAGAAAGGTAATGATGCTAAGGTGCAGGTAAAGTGCATTCCATTCCTTATCACTCGTTTCGACGACCCTCGCTCGGTCTTAAGCAATCGGGATACTCACTTTCAGAGTATTTTGAAACGAGTTTTCAAACTAACTAGAATAAGTCATTTATTGATCATCGCTTACCATCCACATGCAAGTACTCTGGAGGAATTGATGAATGATGAGGTCGAGCTGATTCTTGGAATGAAGACCAATCAATCTCTGAGGAAGTGGTGAATCAAGCTCGATGACGCTCTTTGGGTCTTTCGAACTGCCTTCAAGACTCCTCTCGAACGGCATTTCACCTTGTCGACTATTTTATGGTAAGGCTTGTCATTTATCAGTCACCCTTGAGGATAAACCATTATGGGCGATGAACGACTAAATATGGATTTTACTCTTGCATCTTTATAAACAAAGTACCAACTACTGGAGTTGGAGGAGTACAAGTTCCATGCATTCGAAACCGCACTATTATATAAAGAGAAAGGTAATGATGCTAAGGTGCTGGTAAAGTGCATTCCATGCCTTATCACTCGTTTCGACGACCCTCTCTCGGTCTTAAGCAATCGGGATACTCACTTTCAGAGTATTTTCAAACGAGTTTTTAAACTAACTAGAATAACTCATTTATTGAGCATGGCTTTCCACCCACATTCAAGTAGTCTGGAGGAAGTGACGAATCATGAGCTCGTGCTAATTATTTGGAAGACGATCGATCAATCTCTGAGGAATTGGTCAATCAAGCTCGATGAGGCTCTTTGGGCCTTTCGAACTGCCTTCAAGACTTCTATTGATCGGCACTTCACCTTGTCGACTATTTTATGGTAAGGCTTGTCATTTATCAGTCAGCCTTGAGCATAAACCATTATAGGCGATGAGCGACTAAATATGGATACTAGTCTTGCATCTTTATAAACAAAGTACCAACTACTAGAGTTGGAGGAGTACAGGTTCCATGCATTCGAAAGCGCACTATTATATAAAGAGAAAGGTAATGATGCTAAGGTGCAGGTAAAGTGCATTCCATGCCTTATCACTCGTTTCGACGACCCTCTCTCGGTCTTACGCAATCGGGATACTCACTTTCAGAGTATTTTCAAACGAGTTTTCAAACTAACTAGAATAACTCATTTATTGATCATCGCTTACCATCCACATGCAAGTAGTCTGGAGGAACTGATGAATGATGAGGTCGAGCTGATTCTTGGAAAGACGACCGATCAATCTCTGAGGATTTAGTCAATCAAGCTCGATGATGCTCTTTGGGTCGTTCGAACTGCTTTCAAGACTCCTCTCGAACGGCATTTCACCTTGTTGACTATTTTATGGTAAGTCTTGTCATTTATTAGTCAGCCTTGAGCATAAACCATTATAGGGGATGAGTGACTAAATATGGATACTACTCTTGCATCTTTATACACAAAGTACCAACTACTAGAGTTGGAAGAGTACGGGTTCCATGCATTCGAAAGCGCACTATTATATAAAGAGAAAGGTAATGATGCTAAGGTGCTTGGTAAAGTGCATTCCATGCCTTATCACTCGTTTCGACGACCCTCTCTCGGTCTTAACCAATCGGGATACTCACTTTCAGAGTATTTTCAAACGAGTTTTCAAACTAACTAGAATAACTCATTTATTGATCATCACTTACCACCCACATGCAAGTAGTCTGGAGGAACTGATGAATGATGCGGTCGAGCCGATTCTTGGAAAGACGACCGATCAATCTCTGAGGAATTGGTCAATCAAGCTTGATGACGCTCTTTGGGTCTTTCGAACTGCCTTCAAGACTCCTCTCGAACGGCATTTCACCTTGTCGACTATTTTATGGTAAGGTTTTTCATTTATTAGTCAGCCTTGAGCATAAACCATTATAGGGTATGAGTGACTAAATATGGATGTTACTCTTGCATCTTTATACACAAAGTACCAACTACTAGAGTTGGAAGAGTACAGGTTCCATGCATTCGAAAGCGCACTATTATATAAAGAGAAAGGTAATGATGCTAAGGTGCAGGTAAAGTGCATTCCGTGCCTTATCACTCGTTTCGACGACCCTCTCTCGGTCTTAAGCAATCGAGATACTCACTTTCAGAGTATTTTCAAACGAGTTTTTAAACTAACTAGAATAACTCATTTATTGATCATCGCTTACCACCCACATGCAAGTAGTCTGGAGGAACTGATGAATGATGCGGTCGAGCTGATTCTTGGAAAGACGACCGATCAATCTCTGAGGAATTTGTCAATCAAGCTCGATGACGCTCTTTGGGTCTTTCGAACTACCTTCAAGACTCCTCTCGAACGACATTTCACCTTGCCGACTATTTTATGGTAAGGCTTGTCATTTATCAGTCACCCTTGAGGATAAACCATTATGGGCGATGAACGACTAAATATGGATGCTAGTCTTACATCTTTATAAACAAAGTACCAACTACTGGAGTTGGAGGAGTACATGTTCCATGCATTTCAAACCGCACTATTATATAAAGAGAAAGGTAATGATGCTAAGGTGCTGGTAAAGTGCATTCCATGCCTTATCACTCGTTTCGACGACCCTCTCTCGGTCTTAAGCAATCGGGATACTCACTTTCGAGTATTTTCAAACGAGTTTTCAAACTAACTAGAATAACTCATTTATTGATCATCGCTTACCATCCACATGCAAGTAGTCTGGAGGAACTGATGAATGATGAGGTCCAGCTGATTCTTGGAAGGATGACCGATCAATCTCTGAGGATTTAGTCAATCAAGCTCGATGACGCTCTTTGGGTCGTTCGAACTGATTTCAAGACTCCTCTCGAACGGCATTTCACCTTGTTGACTATTTTATGGTAAGGCTTGTCATTAATTAGTCAGCCTTGAGCATAAACCATTATAGGGGATGAGTGACTAAATATGGATACTACTCTTGCATCTTTATACACAAAGTACCAACTACTAGAGTTGGAAGAGTACAGGTTCCATGCATTCGAAAGCGCACTATTATATAAAGAGAAAGGTAATGATGCTAAGGTGCTTTGGTAAAGTGCATTCCATGCCTTATCACTCGTTTCGACGACCCTCTCTCGGTCTTAAGCAATCGGGATACTCACTTTCAGAGTATTTTCAAACGAGTTTTCAAACTAACTAGAATAACTCATTTATTGATCATCGCTTACCACCCACATGCAAGTAATCTGGAGGAACTGATGAATGATGCGGTCGAGCTGATTCTAGGAAAGACGACCGATCAATCTCTGAGGAATTTGTCAATCAAGCTCGATGACGCTCTTTGGGTCTTTCGAACTGCCTTCAAGACTCCTCTCGAACGGCATTTCACCTTGTCGACTATTTTAAGGTAAGGCTTGTCATTTATCAGTCACCCTTGAGGATAAACCATTATGGGCGATGAACGACTAAATATGGATGCTAGTCTTACATCTTTATAAACAAAGTACCAACTACCGGAGTTGGAGGAGTACATGTTCCATGCATTCGAAACCGCACTATTATATAAAGAGAAAGGTAATGATGCTAAGGTGCTGGTAAAGTGCATTCCATGCCTTATCACTCGTTTCGACGACCCTCTCTCGGTCTAAAGCAATCGGGATACTCACTTTCAGAGTATTTTAAAATGAGTTTTCAAACTAACTAGAATAACTCATTTATTGATCATCGCTTACCGTCCACATGCAAGTAGTCTGGAGGAACTGATGAATGATGAGGTCGAGCTGATTCTTGGAAAGACGACCGATCAATCTTTGAGGATTTAGTCAATCAAGCTCGATGACGCTCTTTGGGTCGTTCGAACTGCTTTCAAGACTCCTCTCGAACGGCATTTCACCTTGTTGACTATTTTATGGTAAGGCTTGTCATTTATTAGTCAGGCTTGAGCATAAACCATTATAGGGGATGAGTGACTAAATATGGATCCTACTCTTGCATCTTTATACACAAAGCACCAACTACTGGAGTTGGAGGAGTACATGTTCCACGTATTCGAAAGTGCACTATTATATAAAGAGAAAGGTAATGATGCTATGGTGCAGGTAAAGTTCATGCGATGCCTTATCACTCATTTCGACGACTCTCTCTCGGTCATAAGCAATTGGGGTACTTACTTTCAGAGTATTTTCAAACAAGTTTTCAAACTAAATATAATAACTCATTGATTGATCATCGCTTACCACCCACATGCAAGTAGTCTGGAGGAAATGACGAATCATGAGCTCGTGCTAATTCTTTGAAAGACGATCGATCAATCTTTGAGGAATTGGTCAGTTAAGCTCGATGAGGCTCTTTGGGCCTTTCGAACTGCCTTCAAGACTTGTAATGATTGGCACGTCATCTTGTCAACTATTTATTGGTAAGTGTTTTCATTTCTCAGCCAACATTGAGCATAAACCATTATGGGTAACGAAGCGACTAAATATGGATGCTAGTCTTATATCTTTATAAACAAAGTACCAACTACTAGAGTTGGAGGAGTACATGTTCCATACATTCGAAAGCGGACTATTATGTAAAGAGAAAGGTAATTATGCTAATCTGCATGTAAAGTTCATTCCATGCCTTGTCACTCATTTCGACGCCCCTCACTCGGTTATAAGCGATCAGTGTACTACCTTTTAGATTATTTTCAAACGAGTTTTCAAACTGACTAGAATAACTCATGCATTGATTATCGCTTACCACCCACATGCAAGTAGTCTTCAGGAAGTAACAAATCATGAGCTCGAGCTGAGCTTATTCTTGGAAAGATGAACAATTAATCTATGAGGAATTGGTCAATCAAGCTTGATGAGGCTCTTTGGGCCTTTCGAACTGCCTTCAAGACTCCTATCGATCAGCACATCACTTTGTTGACTATTATATGGTAAGGCTTGTAATTTATCAGTCAGCCTTGAGCATAAACCATTATGGTCGATGAACAACTAAATATGGATTCTAGTCTTGCATCTTTATAAACAAAGTACCAACTACTGGAGTTGGAGGAGTACATGTTCCATGCATTCGAAAGCGCACTATTATATAAAGAGAAAGGTAATGATGCTAAGGTGCAGGTAAAGTGCATTCCATGCCTTATCACTCGTTTCGACGACCCTCTCTCGGTCTTAAGCAATTGGGATACTCACTTTTAGAGTATTTTCAAACGAGTTTTTAAACTAACTACAATAACTCATTTATTGATCATCGCTTACCACCCACATGCAAGTAGTCTGGAGGAACTGATGAATGATGACCTCGAGCCGATTCTTGGAAAGACGACCGATCAATCTCTGAGGAATTTGACAATCAAGCTCGATGACGCTCTTTGGGTCTTTCGAACTACCTTCAAGACTCCTCTCGAACGGCATTTCACCTTGTCGACTATTTTATGGTAAGGCTTGTCATTTATACGCCAGCCTTAAGCATAAACCATTATAGGCGATGAGCGACTAAATATGGATATTAGTCTTGCATCTTTATAAACAAAGTACCAACGACTGGAGTTGGAGGAGTACATGTTCCATGCATTCGAAAGTGTACTATTATATAAAGAAAAAGGTAATGATGCTATGGTGCTGGTAAAGTTTATGCCATGAGTTCTCACTCATTTCGACGACCCTCTCTCGGTCATAAGAAGTTGGGGTACTTACTTTTAGAGTATTTTCAAACAAGTTTTCAAACTAAATATAATAACTCATTTATTGATCATGGCTTACCACCCACATGCAAGTAGTCTGGAGGAAGTGAGGAATCATGAGCTCGTGCTAATTCTTTGAAAGACGATCCATCAATCTCTGAGGAATTGGTCAATGAAGCTCGATGAGGGTCTTTGGGCCTTTCGAACTGCCTTCAAGACTTCTATCGATCGACACTTCACCTTGTCGACTATTTTATGGTAAGGCTTGTCATTTATCAGTCAGCCTTGAGCATAAACCATTATAGGCGATGAGCGACTAAATATGGATACTAGTTTTGCATCTTTATACACAAAGTACCAACTACTGGAGTTGGAGGAGTACATGGTCCATGCATTCGAAAGCGCACTATTATATAAAGAGAAAGGTAATGATGGTAAGGTGCTGGTAAAGTGCATTCCATGCCTTATCACTCGTTTCGACGACCCTCTCTCGGTCTTAAGCAATCAGGATACTCACTTTCAGAGGGTTTTAAAATGAGTTTTCAAACTAACTAGAATAACTCATTTATTGATAATCGTTTACCATCCACATGCAAGTAGTCTGGAGGAATTGACGAATGATGAGCACGAGCTGATTCTTGGAAAGACGACCAATGAATCTCTGAGGAATTGGTCAATCAAGCTCGATGGCGCTCTTTGGTCTTTCGAACTGGCTTCAAGACTCCTCTCGAACGGCATTTCACCTTGTCGACTATTTTATAGTAAGGCTTGTCATTTATTAGTCAGCCTTGAGCATAAACCATTATAGGCGATGAGTGACTAAATATGGCTACTACTCTTGCATCTTTATACACAAAGTACCAACTACTGGAGTTGGAGGAGTACATGGTCCATGCATTCGAAAGCGCACTATTATATAAAGAGAAAGGTAATGATGCTAAGGTGCTGGTAAAGTGCATTCCATGCCTTATCACTCGTTTCGACGACCCTCTCTCGGTCTTAAGCAATCAGGATACTCACTTTCGTAGTGTTTTAAAATGAGTTTTCAAACTAACTAGAATAACTCATTTATTGATAATCGTTTACCATCCACATGCAAGTAGTCTGGAGGAATTGACGAATGATGAGCACGAGCTGATTCTTGGAAAGACGACCAATGAATCTCTGAGGAATTGGTCAATCAAGCTCGATGACGCTCTTTGGTCTTTCGAACTGCCTTCAAGCCTCCTCTCGAACGGCATTTCACCTTGTCGACTATTTTATAGTAAGGCTTGTCATTTATTAGTCAGCCTTGAGCATAAACCATTATAGGCGATGAGTGACTAAATATGGATACTACTCTTGCATCTTTATACACAAATTACCAACTACTGGAGTTGGAGGAGTACATGTTCCACGCATTCCAAAGTGCACTATTATATAAAGAGAAAGGTAATGATGCTAAGGTGCAGGTAAAGTGCATTCCATCCCTTATCACTCGTTTCGACGACCCTCTCTCGGTCTTAAGCAATCGGGATACTCTCTTTCAGAGTATTTTCAAACGAGTTTTCAAACTAACTAGAATAACTCATTTTTTGATCATCACTTACCACCCACATGCTAGTAGTCTGGAGGAACTGATGAATGATGACCTCGAGCTGATTCTCGGAAAGACGACCGATCAATCTCTGAGGAATTGGTCAATCAAGCTCGATGACGCGCTTTGGGTCTTTCGAACTACCTTCAAGACTCCTCTCGAACGGCATTTCACCTTGTCGACTATTTTATGGTAAGGCTTGTCATTTATACGTCAGCCTTAAGCATAAACCATTATAGGCGATGAGCGACTAAATATGGATATTAGTCTTGCATCTTTATAAACAAAGTACCAACTACTGGAGTTGGAGGAGTACAGGTTCCATGCATTTGAAAGCGCGCTATTATATAAAGAGAAAGGTAATGATGCTAATGTGCAGGTAAAGTGCATTCAATGCCTTATCACTCGTTTCGACGACCCTCTCTCGGTCTTTAGCAATCGGGATACTCACTTTCAGAGTATTTTCAAACGAGTTTTTAAACTAACTACAATAACTCATTTATTGATCATCGCTTACCACACACATGCAAGTAGTCTGGAAGAACTGATGAATGATGAGCTCGAGCTGATTCTTGGAAAGATGACCGATCAATCTCTTAGGAAATAGTCAATCCAGCTCGATGACGCTCTTTGGGTCTTTCGAACTGCCTTCAAAACTCCTCTCGAACGGCATTTCACCTTGTCGACTATTTCACGGTAAGGCTTGTCATTTATTAGTCAGCCTTGAGCATAAACCCTTATAGGCGATGAGCGACTAAATATGGATACTAGTTTTGCATCTTTATACACAAAGTACCAACTACTGGAGTTGGAGGAGTACATGGTCCATGCATTCAAAAGCGCACTATTATATAAAGAGAAAGGTAATGATGCTAAGGTGCTGGTAAAGTGCATTCCATGCCTTATCACTCGTTTCGACGACCCTCTCTCGGTCTTAAGCAATCAGGATACTCACTTTCAGAGTATTTTAAAATGAGTTTTCAAACTAACTAGAATAACTCATTTATGGATCATCGTTTACCATCCACATGCAAGTAGTCTGGAGGAATTGACGAATGATGAGCACGAGCTGATTCTTGGAAAGACGGCCAATGAATCTCTGAGGAATTGGTCAATCAAGCTCGATGACGCTCTTTGGTCTTTCGAACTGGCTTCAAGACTCCTCTCGAACGGCATTTCACCTTGTCCACTATTTTATAATAAGGCTTGTCATTTATTAGTCAGCCTTGAGCATAAACCATTATAGGCGATGAGTGACTAAATATGGATACTACTCTTGCATCTTTATACACAAAGTACCAACTACTGGAGTTGGAGGAGTACATGGTCCATGCATTCGAAAGCGCACTATTATATAAAGAGAAAGGTAATGATGCTAAGGTGCTGGTAAAGTGCATTCCATGCCTTATCACTCGTTTCGACGACCCTCTCTCGGTCTTAAGCAATCAGGATACTCACTTTCAGAGTGTTTTAAAATGAGTTTTCAAACTAACTAGAATAACTCATTTATTGATAATCGTTTACCATCCACATGCAAGTAGTCTGGAGGAATTGACGAATGATGAGCACGAGCTGATTCTTGGAAAGACGACCAATGAATCTCTGAGGAATTGGTCAATCAAGCTCGATGACGCTCTTTGGTCTTTCGAACTGGCTTCAAGACTCCTCTCGAACGGCATTTCACCTTGTCCACTATTTTATAGTAAGGCTTGTCATTTATTAGTCAGCCTTGAGCATAAACCATTATAGGCGATGAGTGACTAAATATGGATACTACTCTTGCATCTTTATACACAAAGTACCAACTACTGGAGTTGGAGGAGTACATGGTCCATGCATTCGAAAGCGCACTATTATATAAAGAGAAAGGTAATGATGCTAAGGTGCTGGTAAAGTGCATTCCATGCCTTATCACTCGTTTCGACGACCCTCTCTCGGTCTTAAGCAATCAGGATACTCACTTTCAGAGTGTTTTAAAATGAGTTTTCAAACTAACTAGAATAACTCATTTATTGATAATCGTTTACCATCCACATGCAAGTAGTCTGGAGGAATTGACGAATGATGAGCACGAGCTGATTCTTGGAAAGACGACCAATGAATCTCTGAGGAATTGGTCAATCAAGCTCGATGTCGCTCTTTGGTCTTTCGAACTGCCTTCAAGCCTCCTCTCGAACGGCATTTCACCTTGTCGACTATTTTATAGTAAGGCGTGTCATTTATTAGTCAGCCTTGAGCATAAACCATTATAGGCGATGAGTGACTAAATATGGATACTACTCTTGCATCTTTATACACAAATTACCAACTACTGGAGTTGGAGGAGTACATGTTCCACGCATTCCAAAGTGCACTATTATATAAAGAGAAAGGTAATGATGCTAAGGTGCAGGTAAAGTGCATTCCATCCCTTATCACTCGTTTCGACGACCCTCTCTCGGTCTTAAGCAATCGGGATACTCTCTTTCGCAGTATTTTCAAACGAGTTTTCAAACTAACTAGAATAACTCATTTTTTGATCATCACTTACCACCCACATGCTAGTAGTCTGGAGGAACTGATGAATGATGACCTCGAGCTGATTCTCGGAAAGACGACCGATCAATCTCTGAGGAATTGGTCAATCAAGCTCGATGACGCGCTTTGGGTCTTTAGAACTACCTTCAAGACTCCTCTCGAACGGCATTTCACCTTGTCGACTATTTTATGGTAAGGCTTGTCATTTATACGTCAGCCTTAAGCATAAACCATTATAGGTGATGAGCGACTAAATATGGATATTAGTCTTGCATCTTTATAAACAAAGTACCAACTACTGGAGTTGGAGGAGTACAGGTTCCATGCATTCGAAAGCGCGCTATTATATAAAGAGAAAGGTAATGATGCTAATGTGCAGGTAAAGTGCATTCAATGCCTTATCACTCGTTTCGACGACGCTCTCTCGATCTTTAGCAATCGGGATACTCACTTTCAGAGTATTTTCAAACGAGTTTTTAAACTAACTACAATAACTCATTTATTGATCATCGCTTACCACACACATGCAAGTAGTCTGGAAGAACTGATGAATGATGAGCTCGAGCTGATTCTTGGAAAGATGACCGATCAATCTCTTAGGAAATAGTCAATCCAGCTCGATGACGCTCTTTGGGTCTTTCGAACTGCCTTCAAAACTCCTCTCGAACGGCATTTCACCTTGTCGACTATTTCACGGTAAGGCTTGTCATTTATTAGTCAGCCTTGAGCATAAACCCTTATAGGCGATGAGTGACTAAATATGGATACTAGTCTTGCATCTTTATACACAAAGTACCAACTACTGGAGTTGGAGGAGTACATGGTCCATGCATTCAAAAGCGCACTATTATATAAAGAGAAAGGTAATGATGCTAAGGTGCTGGTAAAGTGCATTCCATGCCTGATCACTCGTTTCGACGACCCTCTCTCGGTCTTAAGCAATCAGGATACTCACTTTCAGAGTATTTTTAAACGAGTTTTCAAACTAACTAGAATAACTCATTTATTGATCATCGCTTACCATCCACATGCAAGTACTCTGGAGGAACTGATGAATGATGAGGTCGAGCTGATTCTTGGAAAGACGACCAATCAATCTCTGAGGAATTGGTCAATCAAGCTCGATGACGCTCTTTGGTCTTTCGAACTAGCTTCAAGACTCCTTTCGAACGGCATTTCACCTTGTCGACTATTTTATAGTAAGGCTTGTCATTTATTAGTCAGCCTTGAGCATAAACCATTATAGGCGATGAGTGACTAAATATGGATACTAGTCTTGCATCTTTATACACAAAGTACCAACTACTGGAGTTGGAGGAGTACATGGTCCATGCATTCAAAAGCGCACTATTATATAAAGAGAAAGGTAATGATGCTAAGGTGCTGGTAAAGTGCATTCCATGCCTGATCACTCGTTTCGACGACCCTCTCTCGGTCTTAAGCAATCAGGATACTCACTTTCACTGTATTTTTAAACGAGTTTTCAAACTAACTAGAATAACTCATTTATTGATCATCGCTTACCATCCACATGCAAGTAGTCTGGAGGAACTGATGAATGATGAGGTCGAGCTGATTCTTGGAAAGACGACCAATCAATCTCTGAGGAATTGGTCAATCAAGCTCGATGACGCTCTTTGGTCTTTCGAACTGGCTTCAAGACTCCTTTCGAACGGCATTTCACCTTGTCGACTATTTTATAGTAAGGCTTGTCATTTATTAGTCAGCCTTGAGCATAAACCATTATAGGCGATGAGTGACTAAATATGGATACTACTCTTGCATCTTTATACACAAAGTACCAACTACTGGAGTTGGAGGAGTACATGGTCCATGCATTCGAAAGCGCACTATTATATAAAGAGAAAGGTAATGATGCTAAGGTGCTGGTAAAGTGCATTCCATGCCTTATCACTCGTTTCGACGACCCTCTCTCGTTCTTAAGCAATCAGGATACTCACTTTCAGAGTGTTTTAAAATGAGTTTTCAAACTAACTAGGATAACTCATTTACTGATCATCGTTTACCATCCACATGCAAGTAGTCTGGAGAAATTGACGAATGATGAGCACGAGCTGATTCTTGGAAAGACGACCAATGAATCTCTGAGGAATTGGTCAATCAAGCTCGATGACGCTCTTTGGTCTTTCGAACTGCCTTCAAGCCTCCTCTCGAACGGCATTTCACCTTGTCGACTATTTTATAGTAAGGCTTGTCATTTATTAGTCAGCCTTGAGCATAAACCATTATAGGCGATGAGTGACTAAATATGGATACTAGTCTTGCATCTTTATACACAAAGTACCAACTACTGGAGTTGGAGGAGTACATGGTCCATGCATTCAAAAGCTCACTATTATATAAAGAGAAAGGTAATGATGCTAAGGTGCTGGTAAAGTGCATTCCATGCCTGATCACTCGTTTCGACGACCCTCTCTCGGTCTTAAGCAATCAGGATACTCACTTTCAGTGTATTTTTAAACGAGTTTTCAAACTAACTAGAATAACTCATTTATTGATCATCGCTTACCATCCACATGCAAGTAGTCTGGAGGAACTGATGAATGATGAGGTCGAGCTGATTCTTGGAAAGACGACCAATCAATCTCTGAGGAATTGGTCAATCAAGCTCGATGACGCTCTTTGGTCTTTCGAATTGCCTTCAAGCCTCCTCTCGAACGGCATTTCACCTTGTCGACTATTTTATAGTAAGGCTTGTCATTTATTAGTCAGCCTTGAGCATAAACCATTATAGGCGATGAGTGACTAAATATGGATACTACTCTTGCATCTTTATACACAAATTACCAACTACTGGAGTTGGAGGTGTACATGTTCCATGCATTCCAAAGTGCACTATTATATAAAGAGAAAGGTAATGATGCTAAGGTGCAGGTAAAGTGCATTCCATCCCTTATCACTCGTTTCGACGACCCTCTCTCGGTCTTAAGCAATCGGGATACTCTCTTTCAGAGTATTTTCAAACGAGTTTTCAAACTAACTAGAATAACTCATTTTTTGATCATCACTTACCACCCACATGCTAGTAGTCTGGAGGAACTGATGAATAATGACCTCGAGCTGATTCTCGGAAAGACGACCGATCAATCTCTGAGGAATTGGTCAATCATGCTCGATGACGCGCTTTGGGTCTTTCGAACTACCTTCAAGACTCCTCTCGAACGGCATTTCACCTTGTCGACTATTTTATGGTAAGGCTTGTCATTTATACGTCAGCCTTAAGCATAAACCATTATAGGCGATGAGCGACTAAATATGGATATTAGTCTTGCATCTTTATAAACAAAGTACCAACTACTGGAGTTGGATGAGTACAGGTTCCATGCATTCGAAAGCGCGCTATTATATAAAGAGAAAGGTAATGATGCTAATGTGCAGGTAAAGTGCATTCAATGCCTTATCACTCGTTTCGACGACCCTCTCTCGGTCTTTAGCAATCGGGATACTCACTTTTAGAGTATTTTCAAACGAGTTTTTAAACTAACTACAATAACTCATTTATTGATCATCGCTTACCACACACATGCAAGTAGTCTGGAAGAACTGATGAATGATGAGCTCGAGCTGATTCTTGGAAAGATGACCGATCAATCTCTTAGGAAATAGTCAATCCAGCACGATGATGCTCTTTGGGTCTTTCGAACTGCCTTCAAGACTCCTCTCGAACGGCATTTCACCTTGTCAACTATTTCACGGTAAGGCTTGTCATTTATTAGTCAGCCTTGAGCATAAACCCTTATAGGCGATGAGTGACTAAATATGGATACTAGTCTTGCATCTTTGTACACAAAGTACCAACTACTGGAGTTGGAGGAGTACATGGTCCATGCATTCAAAAGCGCACTATTATATAAAGAGAAAGGTAATGATGCTAAGGTGCTGGTAAAGTGCATTCCATGCCTTATCACTCGTTTCGACGACCCTCTCTCGGTCTTAAGCAATCAGGATACTCACTTTCAGAGTATTTTTAAACGATTTTTCAAACTAACTAGAATAACTCATTTATTGATCATCGCTTACCATGCACATGCAAGTAGTCTGGAGGAACTGATGAATGATGAGGTCGAGCTGATTCTTGGAAAGACGACCAATCAATCTCTGAGGAATTGGTCAATCAAGCTCGATGACGCTCTTTGGTCTTTCGAACTGGCTTCAAGACTCCTCTCGAACGGCATTTCATCTTGTCGACTATTTTATAGTAAGGCTTGTCATTTATTAGTCAGCCTTGAGCATAAACCATTATAGGCGATGAGTGACTAAATATGGATACTACTCTTGCATCTTTATACACAAATTACCAACTACTGGAGTTGGAGGAGTACATGTTCCATGCATTCCAAAGTGCACTATTATATAAAGAGAAAGGTAATGATGCTAAGGTGCAGGTAAAGTGCATTCCATGCCTTATCACTCGTTTCGACGACCCTCTCTCGGTCTTAAGCAATCGGGATACTCTCTTTCAGAGTATTTTCAAACGAGTTTTGAAACTAAATATAATAACTCATTTAGTGATCATCGCTTACCACCCACATGCAAGTAGTCTGGAGGAAGTGACGAATCATGAGCTCGTGCTAATTCTCTGAAAGACGATCGATCAATCTCTGAGGAATTGGTCAATCAAGCTCGATGAGGCTCTTTGGGCCTTTCGAACTTTCTTCAAGACTTCTATCGATCGACACTTCACCCTGTCGACTATTTTATGGTAAGTCTTTTCATTTATCAGTCAACCTTGAGCATAAACCATTATAGGTGATGAAGTGACTAAATATGGATGCTAGTCTTACATCTTTATAAACAAAGTACCAACTATTAGAGTTGGAGGACTACATGTTCCATGCATTCGAAAGCGGGCTATTATATAAGGAGAATGGTCATGATGCTAATCCGCAAGTAAAGTTCATTCCATGCCTTGTCACTCATTTCGACGCCCCTCACTTGGTCATAACCGATCGGGATACTCACTTTTAGAGTATTTACAGACGAGTTTTCAAACGAACTCGAATAACTCATTTATTGATCATCGCTTACCACCCACATGAAACTAGTCTGGAGGAAGAGACCAATCATCAGCTCCAGCTCATTCTTGGAAAGACGATTGATCAATCTCTGAGGAATTGGTCAATCAAGCTCGATGACGCTCTTTGGTCTTTCGAACTGGCTTCAAGACTCCTCTCGAACGGCATTTCACCTTGTCGACTATTTTATAGTAAGGCTTGTCATTTATTAGTCAGCCTTGAGCATAAACCATTATAGGCGATGAGTGACTAAATATGGATACTACTCTTGCATCTTTATACACAAATTACCAACTACCGGAGTTGGAGGAGTACATGTTCCATGCATTCCAAAGTGCACTATTATATAAAGAGAAAGGTAATGATGCTAAGGTGCAGGTAAAGTGCATTCCATGCCTTATCACTCGTTTCGATGACCCTCTCTCGGTCTTAAGCAATCGGGATACTCTCTTTCAGAGTATTTTCAAACGAGTTTTCAAACTAACTAGAATAACTCATTTTTTGATCATCACTTATCACCCACATGCTAGTAGTCTGGAGGAACTGATGAATGATGACCTCGAGCTGATTCTCGGAAAGACGACCGATCAATCTCTGAGGAATTGGTCAATCAAGCTCGATGACGCGCTTTGGGTCTTTCGAACTACCTTCAAGACTCCTCTCGAACGGCATTTCACCTTGTCGACTATTTTATGGTAAGGCTTGTCATTTATACGTCAGCCTTAAGCATAAACCATTATAGGCGATGAGCGACTAAATATGGATATTAGTCTTGCATCTTTATAAACAAAGTACCAACTACTGGAGTTGGAGGAGTACATGTTCCATGCATTCGAAAGCGCACTATTATATAAAGAGAAAGGTAATGATGCTATGGTGCTGGTAAATTTCATGCCATGAGTTCTCACTCATTTTGACGACCCTCTCTCGGTCATAAGCAATTGGGGTACTTACTTTCAGAGTATTTTCAAACAAGTTTTGAAACTAAATATAATAACTCATTTAGTGATCATCGCTTACCACCCACATGCAAGTAGTCTGGAGGAAGTGACGAATCATGAGCTCGTGCTAATTCTCTGAAAGACGATCGAGTAATCTCTGAGGAATTGGTCAATCAAGCTCGATGAGGCTCTTTGGGCCTTTCGAACTTTCTTCAAGACTTCTATCGATCGACACTTCACCCTGTCGACTATTTTATGGTAAGTCTTTTCATTTATCAGTCAACCTTGAGCATAAACCATTATAGGTGATGAAGCGACTAAATATGGATGCTAGTCTTACATCTTTATAAACAAAGTACCAACTATTAGAGTTGGAGGACTACATGTTCCATGCATTCGAAAGCGGGCTATTATATAAGGAGAATGGTCATGATGCTAATCTGCAAGTAAAGTTCATTCCATGCCTTGTCACTCATTTCGACGCCCCTCACTTGGTCATAACCGATCGGGATACTCACTTTTAGAGTATTTACAGACGAGTTTTCAAACGAACTCGAATAACTCATTTAATTTTTTGATCATCACTTACCACCCACATGCTAGTAGTCTGGAGGAACTGATGAATGATGACCTCGAGCTGATTCTCGGAAAGACGACCGATCAATCTCTGAGGAATTGGTCAATCAAGCTCGATGACGCGCTTTGGGTCTTTCGAACTACCTTCAAGACTCCTCTCGAACGGCATTTCACCTTGTCGACTATTTTATGGTAAGGCTTGTCATTTATACGTCAGCATTAAGCATAAACCATTATAGGCGATGAGCGACTAAATATGGATATTAGTCTTGCATCTTTATAAACAAAGTACCAACTACTGGAGTTGGAGGAGTACATGTTCCATGCATTCGAAAGCGCACTATTATATAAAGAGAAAGGTAATGATGCTATGGTGCTGGTAAATTTCATGCCATGAGTTCTCACTCATTTCGACGACCCTCTCTCGGTCATAAGCAATTGGGGTACTTACTTTCAGAGTATTTTCAAACAAGTTTTCAAACTAAATATAATAACTCATTTATTGATCATGGCTTACCACCCACATGCAAGTAGTCTGGAGGAAGTGACGAATACTGAGCACGTGCTAATTCTTTGAAAGACGATCCATCAATCTCTGAGGAATTGGTCAATCAAGCTTGATGAGGCTCTTTGGGCCTTTCGAACTGCCTTCAAGACTTCTATCGATCGGCACTTCACCTTGTCGACTATTTTATGGTAAGGCTTGTCATTTATCAGTCAGCCTTGAGCATAAACCATTATAGGCGATGAGTGACTAAATATGGATACTAGTCTTGCATCTTTATAAACAAAGTACCAACTACTGGAGTTGGAGGAGTACAGGTTCCATGCATTCGAAAGCGCGCTATTATATAAAGAGAAAGGTAATGATGCTAATGTGCAGGTAAAGTGCATTCAATGCCTTATCACTCGATTCGACGACCCTCTCTCGGTCTTTAGCAATCGGGATACTCACTTTCAGAGTATTTTCAAACGAGTTTTTAAACTAACTACCATAACTCATTTATTGATCATCGCTTACCACACACATGCAAGTAGTCTGGAAGAACTGATGAATGATGAGCTCGAGCTGATTCTTGGAAAGATGACTGATCAATCTCTTAGGAAATAGTCAATCCAGCTCGATGACGCTCTTTGGGTCTTTCGAACTGCCTTCAAGACTCCTCTCAAACGGCATTTCACCTTGTCGACTATTTCACGGTAAGGCTTGTCATTTATTAGTCAGCCTTGAGCATAAACCCTTATAGGCGATGAGTGACTAAATATGGATACTAGTCTTGCATCTTTATACACAAAGTACCAACTACTGGAGTTGGAGGAGTACATGGTCCATGCATTCAAAAGCGCACTATTATATAAAGAGAAAGGTAATGATGCTAAGGTGCTGGTAAAGTGCATTCCATGCCTTATCACTCGTTTCGACGACCCTCTCTCGGTCTTAAGCAATCAGGATACTCACTTTCAGAGTATTTTTAAACGAGTTTTCAAACTAACTAGAATAACTCATTTATTGATCATCGCTTACCATCCACATGCAAGTAGTCTGGAGGAACTGATGAATGATGAGGTCGAGCTGATTCTTGGAAAGACGACCAATCAATCTCTGAGGAATTGGTCAATCAAGCTCGATGACGCTCTTTGGTCTTTCGAACTGGCTTCAAGACTCCTCTCGAATGGCATTTCACCTTGTCGACTATTTTATAGTAAGGCTTGTCATTTATTAGTCAGCCTTGAGCATAAACCATTATAGGCGATGAGTGACTAAATATGGATACTACTCTTGCATCTTTATACACAAATTACCAACTACTGGAGTTGGAGGAGTACATGTTCCATGCATTCCAAAGTGCACTATTATATAAAGAGAAAGGTAATGATGCTAAGGTGCGGGTAAAGTGCATTCCATCCCTTATCACTCGTTTCGACGACCCTCTGTCGGTCTTAAGCAATCGGGATACTCTCTTTCAGAGTATTTTCAAACGAGTTTTCAAACTAACTAGAATAACTCATTTTTTGATCATCGCTTACCACCCACATGCAAGCCGTCTGGAGGAAGTGACGAATCATGAGCTCGTGCTAATTCTTGGAAAGACGATCGATCAATCTCTAAGGAATTGGTCAATCAAACTCGATGAGGCTCTTTGGATATTTTGAACTGCCTTGAAGAAGCCTATCGATTTGCATTTAACCTTGTCAACTATTTTATGGTAAGGCTTGTTATTTATCAGTCAACATTGAGCATAAACCAATATGGGCGATGAAGCGACTAAATATGGATGCTAGTCTTACATCTTTATAAACAAAGTACCAACTACTAGAGTTGGAGGAGTACTTGTGCCATGCATTCGAAAGCGCACTATTATATAAAGAGAAAGGTAATGATGCTTAGGTACATGTAAAGTTTATTCCATGCCTTGTCACTCATTTTGATGCCCCCTCACTCGGTATTAAGCGATCGGGGTACTTACTTTCAGAGTATTTTAAGAGGAGTTTTAAAACTAACTAGAATAACTCATTTATTGATCATCGCTTACCACCCACATGCAGGCCGTCTAGAGGAAGTGACGAATCATGAGATCGGGCTAATTCTTGGAAAGACGATCGATGAATCTCTAAGGAATTGGTCAATCAAGCTCGATGAGGCTCTTTGGGTCTTTTGAACTACCTTGAAGACGCCTATCGATCGGCACTTCACCTTGTCGACTATTTTATGGTAAGGCTTGTCATTTATCAGTCAACCTTTAGCATAAACCAGTATGGACGATGAAGCGACTAAATATGGATGCTAGTCTTACATCTTTATAAACAAAGTACCAACTACTAGAGTTGGAGGAGTACTTGTTCCATGCATTCCAAAGCGCAGCATTATATAAAGAGAAAGGTGATGATGCTAAGGTGCAGGTAAAGTTGATTCCATGCATTGTCACTCATTTTGACGCCCCTCACTCGGTCATAAGCGATCGCGATACTCACTTTCAGAGTTTTTTCAAACGAGTTTTCAAACTAACTAGAATAACTCATTTATTGATCATCGCTTACCACCCACATGTAAGTTGTCTGGAGTAAGTGACGAATCATGAGCTCGAGCTGATTCTTGGAAAGACGATCGATCAATCTCTGACGAATTGGTTAATCAAGATCGAAGAAGCTGTTTGGGCTTTTCAAACTTCCTCCAAGACTCCTATCGATCGGCACTTCACCTTGTCGACTATTTTATGGTAAGTCTTGTCATTTATCAGTCAATCTTGAGCATAAACAATTATGGGGGATGAGCGACAAAATATGGACGCTAGTCTTACAGCTTTAGTAAGAAAGTACCAACTACTAGAATTGGAGGAGAACATGTTCCATGCATTCAAAAGCTCACTATTATATAAAGAGAAAGGTAATGATCCTAATGTGCTGGTAAAGTTCATTCCATGCCTTGTCACTCATTTTGACGCCCCTCACTCGGTCATAAGCGATCGTGGTAGTCACTTTCATAGTATTTTCAAACGAGTTTTCAAATTAACTAGACTAACTCATTTATTGATCATGGCTTACAACCCACATGCAATCAGACTGGAGGAAGTGACGAATCATGAGCTAGTGCTAATTCTTGGAAAGAGGATCGATCATTCTCTTAGGAATTGGTCAATCAAGCTCGATGAGGCTCTTTGGGCCTTTCAAACTGCCTTAAAGACTCCTATCGATCGGCACTTTCCCTTGTCGACTATTTTATGGTATGTATTTTCATTTATTAATCAACCTTGAGCATAAACCATTATGGGCGATGAAGCGACTAAATATGGATTCCAGTCTTACAGCTTTCGATAGAAAGTACCAACTACTAGAGTTGGAGGAGTACATGTTCAATGCACTCGAAAGTCCACTATTACATAAAGAGAAAGGTTATGATGCTAAGGTGCTGGTAAAGTGCATTCCATGCCTTATCAATCGTTTCGACGTCCCTCTCTCGGTCTTAAGCAATCGGGATACTCACTTTCAGAGTATTTTCAAACGAGTATTCAAACTAACTAGAATAACTCATTTATTGATCATCGCTTACCACCCACATGTAAGTAGTTTGGAGGAAGTGACGAATGATGAGCTCGACCTGATTCTTGGAAAGATGACCGATCAATCTTTGAGGAATTGGTCAATCAAGCTCGATGACGCTCTTTGGGTCTTTCGAACTGCCTTCAAGACTCCTCTCTAACGGCACTTCACCTTGTCAACTATTTTATGGTAAGGCTTGTCATTTATCTGTCAGCCTCTAGCATAAACCATTATAGGCGATGAGCGACTAAATATGGATACTAGTCTTGCATCTTTATAAACAAAGTACCAAC
Organism: Linum usitatissimum; assembly: GCA_030674075.2. Lineage (NCBI taxonomy): Eukaryota > Viridiplantae > Streptophyta > Magnoliopsida > Malpighiales > Linaceae > Linum > Linum usitatissimum. The sequence goes on along the minus strand of JAUJYP020000356.1, from coordinate 14,613 downwards.
TACTGGAGTTGGAGGAGTACATGATGCATGCATTCGAAAGCGCACTATTATATAAAGAGAAAGGTAATGATTGTATGGTGCTGGTAAAGTTCATGCCATGAGTTCTCACTCATCTCGACGACCCTCCCTCGGTCATAAGCAATCGGGGTACTCACTTTCAGAGTATTTTCAAACAACTTTTCAAACTAAATATAATAACTCATTTATTGATCATCGCTTACTACACACATGCAAGTAGTCTGGAGAAAGTGATGAATGATGAGCTCGAGCTAATTCTTGGAAGAACGACCGATCAATATCTGAGGAATTGGTTAATGAAGCTCGATGACGCTCTTTGGGTCTTTCAAACTGCCTTCTAAACTCCTCTCTAACGACACTTCACCTTATCGACTATTTTACGGTAAGGCTAGTCATTTATCAGTCAGCCTTGAGCATAAACCATTATAGGCAATGAGCGACTAAATATGGATACCAGTCTTGCATCTTTATAAACAAAGTACCAAGTACTGGAGTTGGAGGAGTACATGTTCCATGCATTCGAAAACGCACTATTATATAAACAGAAAGGTAATGATGGTATGGTGCTGGTAAAGTTCATGCCATGTGTTCTCACTCATTTTGACGACCCCTCTCTCGGTCATAAGCAATTGGGGTACTCACTTTCAGAGTATTTTCAAACAACTTTTCAAACTAAATATAATAACTCATTTATTCATCATCGCTTACTACCCACATGCAAGTAGTCTGGAGAAAGTGACGAATGATGAGCTCGAGCTGATTCTTGGAAAGACGACCGATCAATCTCTGAGGAATTGGTTAATCAAGATCGATGACGCTCTTTGGGTCTTTCGAACTGCCTTCAAGACTCCTCTCTAACGGCAGTTCACCTTGTTGACTATTTTATGGTAAATCTTGTCATTTATCAGTCAGCCTGGAGCATAAACCGTTATGGGCGATGAAGCAACTAAATATGGATACTAGTCTTGCATCTTTATAAACAAAGTACCAACTACTGGAGTTGGAGGAGTACATGTTCCATGCATTCGAAAGCGCACTATTATATAAAGAGAAAGGTAATGATGCTAAGGTGCTGGTAAAGTTAATTCCATGAGTTCTCACTCAATTCGACGACCCTCTCTCGGTCATAAGCAATCGGGGTAGTCACTTTCAGAGTATTTTCAAATGAGTTTTCAAACTAACTAGAATAACTCATTTATTCATCATCGCCTACCAGCCACATGCAAGCAGTCTGGAGGAAGTGGTGAATCATTAGCTCAAGCTGATTCTTGGAAAGACGATCGATCAATATCTAAGGAATTGGTCAATCAAGCTCGATGAGGCTCTTTGGGCCTTTCCAACCGCCTTCAAGACTCGTATCGATCGGCACTTCACATTGTCGACTATTTAATGGTACGTCTTGTCATTTACCAGTCAACCTTGAGCATAAACCATTATGGGCGATGAAGCTACTAAATATGGATGCTAGTGTTACATCTTTATAAACAAAGTACCAACTACTAGAGTTGGAGGAGTACATGTTCCATGCATTCGAAAGCGCACTATTATATAAAGAGAAAGGTAATGATGCTAAGGTGCTGGTAAAGTTAATCCCATAAGTTCTCACTCAATTCGACGACCCTCTCTCGGTCATAAGCAATTAGGGTACTCACTTTCATAGTATTTTCAAATGAGTTTTCAAACTAACTAGAATAACTCATTTATTCATCATCGCCTACCAGCCACATGCAAGCAGTCTGGAGGAAGTGGTGAATCATTAGCTCAAGCTGATTCTTGGAAAGACGATCGATCAATATCTAAGGAATTGGTCAATCAAGCTCGATGAGGCTCTTTGGGCCTTTCCAACTGCCTTCAAGACTCGTATCGATCGGCACTTCACATTGTCGACTATTTAATGGTACGTCTTGTCATTTATCGATCAACCTTGAGCATAAACCATTATGGGCGATGAAGCTACTAAATATGGATGCAAGTGTTACATCTTTATAAACAAAGTACCAACTACTAGAGTTGGAGGAGTACATGTTCCATGCATTCGAAAGCGCACTATTATATAAAGAGAAAGGTAATGATGCTAAGGTCTTGGTAAAGTTAATTCCATAAGTTCTCACTCAATTCGACGACCCTCTCTCGGTCATAAGCAATTAGGGTACTCACTTTCATAGTATTTTCAAATGAGTTTTAAAACTAACTAGAATAACTCATTTATTCATCATCGCTTACCACCCACATGCAAGCAGTCTGGAGGAAGTGGTGAATCATGAGCTCAAGCTGATTCTTGGAAAGACGATCGATCAATCTATGAGGAATTCGCCAATCAAGCTCGATGAGTCTCTTTGGGCCTTTGCAACTGCCTTCAAGACTCGTATAGATCGGCACTTCACATTGTCGACTATTTAATGGTACGTCTTGTCATTTATCGATCAACCTTGAGCATAAACCATTATGGGCGATGAAGCTACTAAATATGGATGCTAGTGTTACATCTTTATAAACAAAGTACCAACTACTAGAGTTGGAGGAGTACATGTTCCATGCATTCGAAAGCGCACTATTATATAAAGAGAAAGGTAATGATGCTAAGGTGCTTGGTAAAGTTAATTCCATAAGTTCTCACTCAATTCGACGACCCTCTCTCGGTCATAAGCAATTAGGGTACTCACTTTCATAGTATTTTCAAATGAGTTTTCAAACTAACTAGAATAACTCATTTATTCATCATCGCTTACCACCCACATGCAAGCAGTCTGGAGGAAGTGGTGAATCATGAGCTCAAGCTGATTCTTGGAAAGACGATCGATCAATATCTAAGGAATTGGTCAATCAAGCTCGATGAGGCTCTTTGGGCCTTTCCAACTGCCTTCAAGACTCGTATCGATCGGCACTTCACATTGTCGACTATTTAATGGTACGTCTTGTCATTTATCAGTCAACCTTGAGCATAAACCATTATGGGCGATGAAGCTACTAAATATGGATGCAAGTGTTACATCTTTATAAACAAAGTACCAACTACTAGAGTTGGAGGAGTACATGTTCCATGCATTCGAAAGCGCACTATTATATAAAGAGAAAGGTAATGATGCTAAGGTGCTGTGTAAAGTTAATTCCATAAGTTCTCACTCAATTCGACGACCCTCTCTCGGTCATAAGCAATTAGGGTACTCACTTTCATAGTATTTTCAAATGAGTTTTCAAACTAACTAGAATAACTCATTTATTCATCATCGCTTACCACCCACATGCAAGCAGTCTGGAGGAAGTGGTGAATCATGAGCTCAAGCTGATTCTTGGAAAGACGATCGATCAATCTATGAGGAATTCGCCAATCAAGCTCGATGAGTCTCTTTGGGCCTTTGCAACTGCCTTCAAGACTCGTATAGATCGGCACTTCACATTGTCGACTATTTAATGGTACGTCTTGTCATTTATCAGTCAACCTTGAGCATAAACCATTATGGGCGATGAAGCTACTAAATATGGATGCTAGTGTTACATCTTTATAAACAAAGTACCAACTACTAGAGTTGGACGAGTACATGTTCCATGCATTCGAAAGCGCACTATTATATAAAGAGAAAGGTAATGATGCTAAGGTGCTTTGTAAAGTTAATCCCATAAGTTCTCACTCAATTCGACGACCCTCTCTCGGTCATAAGCAATTAGGGTACTCACTTTCATAGTATTTTCAAATGAGTTTTCAAACTAACTAGAATAACTCATTTATTCATCATCGCCTACCAGCCACATGCAAGCAGTCTGGAGGAAGTGGTGAATCATTAGCTCAAGCTGATTCTTGGAAAGACGATCGATCAATATCTAAGGAATTGGTCAATCAAGCTCGATGAGGCTCTTTGGGCCTTTCCAACTGCCTTCAAGACTCGTATCGATCGGCACTTCACATTGTCGACTATTTAATGGTACGTCTTGTCATTTATCGATCAACCTTGAGCATAAACCATTATGGGCGATGAAGCTACTAAATATGGATGCAAGTGTTACATCTTTATAAACAAAGTACCAACTACTAGAGTTGGAGGAGTACATGTTCCATGCATTCGAAAGCGCACTATTATATAAAGAGAAAGGTAATGATGCTAAGGTGCTGGTAAAGTTAATTCCATAAGTTCTCACTCAATTCGACGACCCTCTCTCGGTCATAAGCAATTAGGGTACTCACTTTCATAGTATTTTCAAATGAGTTTTCAAACTAACTAGAATAACTCATTTATTCATCATCGCCTACCAGCCACATGCAAGCAGTCTGGAGGAAGTGGTGAATCATTAGCTCAAGCTGATTCTTGGAAAGACGATCGATCAATATCTAAGGAATTGGTCAATCAAGCTCGATGAGGGTCTTTGGGCCTTTCCAACTCGCCTTCAAGACTCGTATCGATCGGCACTTCACATTGTCGACTATTTAATGGTACGTCTTGTCATTTATCGATCAACCTTGAGCATAAACCATTATGGGCGATGAAGCTACTAAATATGGATGCAAGTGTTACATCTTTATAAACAAAGTACCAACTACTAGAGTTGGAGGAGTACATGTTCCATGCATTCGAAAGCGCACTATTATATAAAGAGAAAGGTAATGATGCTAAGGTCTTGGTAAAGTTAATTCCATAAGTTCTCACTCAATTCGACGACCCTCTCTCGGTCATAAGCAATTAGGGTACTCACTTTCATAGTATTTTCAAATGAGTTTTAAAACTAACTAGAATAACTCATTTATTCATCATCGCTTACCACCCACATGCAAGCGATGAGGAAGTGGTGAATCATGAGCTCAAGCTGATTCTTGGAAAGACGATCGATCAATCTATGAGGAATTCGCCAATCAAGCTCGATGAGTCTCTTTGGGCCTTTGCAACTGCCTTCAAGACTCGTATAGATCGGCACTTCACATTGTCGACTATTTAATGGTACGTCTTGTCATTTATCAGTCAACCTTGAGCATAAACCATTATGGGCGATGAAGCTACTAAATATGGATGCTAGTGTTACATCTTTATAAACAAAGTACCAACTACTAGAGTTGGAGGAGTACATGTTCCATGCATTCGAAAGCGCACTATTATATAAAGAGAAAGGTAATGATGCTAAGGTGCTGGTAAAGTTAATTCCATAAGTTCTCACTCAATTCGACGACCCTCTCTCGGTCATAAGCAATTAGGGTACTCACTTTCATAGTATTTTCAAATGAGTTTTCAAACTAACTAGAATAACTCATTTATTCATCATCGCTTACCACCCACATGCAAGCAGTCTGGAGGAAGTGGTGAATCATGAGCTCAAGCTGATTCTTGGAAAGACGATCGATCAATCTATGAGGAATTAGCCAATCTAGCTCGATGAGTCTCTTTGGGCCTTTCCAACTGCCTTCAAGACTCGTATAGATCGGCACTTCACATTGTCGACTATTTAATGGTAAGTCTTGTCATTTATGAGGCGACCTTGAGCATAAACCATTATGGGTGATGAAGCGACTAAATATGGACGCTAGTCTTACAACTATAGAAAGCAAGTACCAATTCCTAGAGATGGTGGAGTACAGGTTCCATGCATTCAAAAGTGGACTATTATATAAAGAGAAAGGTAATGATGCTAAAGTGCAGCTAAAGTTCATTCCATGCCTTGTCACTCATTTCGACGCCCCTCACTCGGTCATAACCGATCAGGGTACTCACTTTCAGAGTATTTTCAGATGAGTTTTCAAACTAACTCAAATAACTCATTTATTGATCATCGCTTACCACCCACATGCAACTAGTCTGGAGGAAGTGACGAATCAGGAGATCCACCTGATTCTTGGAAAGAGGATTGGTCAATCTCTAAGGAATTGGTCAATCAAGCTCGATGAGGCTCATTGGGCCTTTCGAACTGCCTTCAATTCTCATTTCGACGCCCCTCACTCGGTCATAAGCAATCCGGATACTCACTTTCAGAGTATTTTCAAACGAGTTTTCAAACTAACTAGAATAACTCATTTATTGATCATCGCTTACCACCCACATGCACTTAGTCTGGAGGAAGTGACGAATCATGAGTTCGAGCTAATTCTTGGAACAACGATCTATCAATCTCTGAGGAATTGGCCAATCAAGCTCGATGAGTCTCTTTGGGCCTTTCCAACTGCCTTCAAGAATCATATCGATCGGCACTTCACATTGTTGACTATTTAATGGTAAGTCTTATCATTTATGAGGCAACCTTGAGCATAAACCATTATGGGCGATGAAGCGACTAAATATGGATGCTAGTCTTACAATTTTAGAAAGAAAGTACCAATTACTAGAGATGGAGGAGTACAGATTCCATGCATTCAAAAGTGGACTATTATATAAAGAGAAAGGTAATAATGCTAAAGTGCAGGTAAAGTTCATTTCATGCCTTGTCACTCATTTCGACGCCCCTCACTCGGTCATAAGCGATCGGGATACTCACTTTATGAGTATTTTCAAACGAGTTTTAAAACTAACTAGAATAACTCATTTATTGATCATCGGTTACCACCCACATGCAATTAGTCTGGAGGAAGTGACGAATTATGAGCTCGAGCTTATTCTTGGAAAGACGATCGATCAATCACTGAGAAATTGGCCAATCAAGCTCGATGAGTCTCTTTGGGCCTTTCCAACTGCCTTCAAGACTCGTATCGATCGGCACTTCACATTGTTGACTATTTAATGGTAATTCTTGTCATTTATGACGCAACCTTGACCATAAACCATTATGGGCGATGAAGCGACTAAATATGGATGCTGGTCTTACATCGTTAGAAAGAAATTACCAATTACTAGAGATGGAGGAGTACAGGTTCCATGCATTCGAAAGCGCACTATTATATAAAGAGAAAGGTAATGATGCTAAGGTGCTGGTAAAGTTCATTCCATGCCTTGTGACTCAATTCGACGACCCTCTCTCGGTCATAAGCAATCGGGGCACTCACTTTTAGAGTATTTTCAAATGACTTTTCAAACTAACTAGAATAACTCATTTATAGATCAACGATTACCACCCAGATGCAAGTAGTCTGGAGGAAGTGACGAATCATGAGCTTCAGCTCATTCTTGGAAAGACGATCGATCAATCTCTGAGGATTTGGTCAATCAAGCTGGATGAGGTTCTTCGGGCCTTTCCAACTGTCTTCAACACTCGTATCGATCGGCACTTCACCTTGTTTACTATTTAATGGTAAGTCTTGTCATTTGTCTGTCAACCTTGAGCATAAACTATTATGGGCTATGAAGCGACTAAATATGGATGCTAGTCTTACAACTTTAGAAAGAAACTACTAACTACTAGAATTGGAGGAGTACAGGTTCCATGCATTCGAAACAGCACTATTATATAAAGAGAAAGGTAATGATGCTAAGGTGCTGGTAAAGATCATGCAATGAGTTCTCACTCAATTCGACGACCCTCTCTCGGTCATCAGCAATCGGGGCACTCACTTTCAGAGTATTTTCAAATGACTTTTCAAACTAACTAGAATAACTAATTTATTGATCATCGCTTACTACCCACATGCAAGTAGTCTGGAGGAAGTGACGAATCATGAGCTCGAGCTAATTCTTGGAAAGATGATCAATCAATCTCTGAGGAATTGGTCAATCAATCTCGATGTGGGTCGTTGGGCCTTTCGAACTGCCTTCAAGACTCCTATCAATCGACACTTCAACTTGTCGACTATTTTATGGTAAGTCTTGTAATTTATCAGTACACCTTGAGCATAAATCATTATGGGCGATGAAGCAATTAAATATGGATGCTGGTCTTACTGGTTTAGAAAGAAATTACCAACTACTAGAGTTGGTGGGGTACGAGTGTTCCGTGCATTCAAAAGTGCACTATTTTATAAAGAGAAAGATAATGATGTTAAGGTGTAGGTAAAGTTCATTCCATGCCTTGTCACTCATTTCGACGCCCCTCACTCGGTCATAACCGATCAGGGTACTCACTTTCGGTGTATTTTCAAACGAGTTTTCAAACTAACTCGAATAACTCATTTATTGATCATCGCTTACCACCCACATGCAAGTAGTCTAGAGGATGTGACGAATCATGAGCTTGAGCTGATTCTTGGAAAGAGGATCGATCAATCTCTGAGGTATTGGTCAATCAAGCTCGATCAGGCTCTTTGGGCCTTTCGAACTCGCCGTAAAGACTCATATCGATTTGCACTTCACCTTGTCGACTATTTTATGTCAAGTCTTGTAATTTATCAGTCAACCTTGAGGATAAACCATTATGGGCGATGAAGTGACTAAATATGGATGCTTGTCTTACAGCTTTAGAAAGAAAGTACCAACTACTAGAGATGGAGGAGTATACGTTCCATGCATTTGAAATCGCACTATTATATAAAGAGAACGGGAATGATGCTAAGGAGTAGGTAAAGTTCATTGCATGCCTTGTGACTCATTTCGATGCTACTCACTCGGTCATAAGCGAACAGGGTACTCACTTTTAGAGTATTTTAAAACGAGTTTTCAAACTAACTAGAATAACTAATTTATTGATCATCGCTTACCACCCACATGCAAGTAGTCCGGAGGAAGTGACAAATCATGAGCTTCACCTCATTCTTGGAAAGACGATCGATCAATCTCTGAGGATTTGGTCAATCAAGCTCGATGAGGGTCTTTGGGCCTTTCGAACTGCCTTCAAGACTCCTATTGATCGACACTTCAACTTGTCGACTATTTTATGGTAAGTCTTGTCATTTATCAGTCAACCTTGCGCATAAACCATTATGGGCGATGAAGCGACTAAATATGGATGCTAGTCTTACAACTTTAGAAAGAAAGTACCAATTGCTAGAGATGGAGGAGTACAGGTTCCATGCATTCAAAAGTGGACTATTATATAAACGGAAAGGTAATGATGCTAAAGTACAGGTAAAGTTCATTCCATTCCTTGTCACTCATTTCGAAGCCCCTCACCCGGTCATAAGCGATCGGGATACTCACTTTCAGAGTATTTTCAAATGAGTTTTCAAACTAACTAGAATAACTCATTTATTGATCATCGCTTACCACCCACATGCAATTAGTCTGGAGGAAGTGACGAATTATGAGCTCGAGCTTATTCTTGGAAAGACGATCGATCAATAACTGAGAAATTGGCCAATCAAGCTCGATGAGTCTCTTTGGGCCTTTCCAACTGCCTTCAAGACTCGTATCGATCGGCACTTCACATTGTCGACTATTTAGCGGTATGTCTTTTCATTTATGAGACAACCTTAAGCATAAACCATTATGGGCGATGAAGCAATTAAATATGGATGCTTTGGTCTTACTAGTTTAGAAAGAAAGTACCAACTACTAGAGTTGGAGAAGTACGGAGTTCCATGCATTCAAAAGGGAACTATTTTATAAAGAGAAAGGTAATGATGCTAAGGTGCAGGTAAAGTTCATTCCATGCCTTGTCACTCATTTCGACGCCCCTCACTCGGTCATAACCGATCAGGGTACTCACTTTCAGAGTATTTTCAGACGAGTTTTCAAACTAACTCGAATAACTTATTTATGGATCATCACGTACCACCCACATGAAACTAGTCTGGAGGAAGAGACGAATCATGAGCTCCAACTGATTCTTGGAAAGACGATCGATCAATCTCTGAGGAATTGCCAATCAAGCTCGATGAGTCTCTTTGGGCCTTTCCAACTTCCTTCAAGACTCGTATCGATCGGCACTTCACATTGTCGACTATTTAATGGAAAGTCTTGTCATTTATGAGGCAACCTTGAGCATAAACCACTATGGGCGATGAAGCTACTAAATATGGATGCTAGTCTTACGGCTTTAGACGAAAGTACCAATTACTAGGGATGGAGGAGTAGAGGTTCCATGCATTCAAAAGTGGACTATTATATAAAGAGAAAGGTAATGATCCTAAAGTGCAGGTAAAGTTCATTCCATGCCTTGTCACTCATTTCGATGCCCCTCACTCGGTCATAAGCGATCGGGATACTCACTTTCAGAGTATTTTGAAACGAGTTTTCAAACTAACTAGAATAACTAATTTATTGATCATCGCTTACTACCCACATGCAAGTAGTCTGGAGGAAGTGACGAATCATGAGCTCGAGCTAATTCTTGGAAAGATGATCAATCAATCTCTGAGGAATTGGTCAATCAATCTCGATGTGGGTCGTTGGGCCTTTCGAACTGCCTTCAAGACTCCTATCAATCGACACTTCAACTTGTCGACTATTTTATGGTAAGTCTTGTAATTTATCAGTACACCTTGAGCATAAATCATTATGGGCGATGAAGCAATTAAATATGGATGCTGGTCTTACTGGTTTAGAAAGAAATTACCAACTACTAGAGTTGGTGGGGTACAGGTTCCGTGCATTCAAAAGTGCACTATTTTATAAAGAGAAAGATAATGATGTTAAGGTGTAGGTAAAGTTCATTCCATGCCTTGTCACTCATTTCGACGCCCCTCACTCGGTCATAACCGATCAGGGTACTCACTTTCGGTGTATTTTCAAACGAGTTTTCAAACTAACTCGAATAACTCATTTATTGATCATCGCTTACCACCCACATGCAAGTAGTCTAGAGCATGTGACGAATCATGAGCTTGAGCTGATTCTTGGAAAGAGGATCGATCAATCTCTGAGGTATTGGTCAATCAAGCTCGATCAGGCTCTTTGGGCCTTTCGAACTGCCGTAAAGACTCATATCGATTTGCACTTCACCTTGTCGACTATTTTATGTCAAGTCTTGTCATTTATCGATCCAACCTTGAGGATAAACCATTATGGGCGATGAAGTGACTAAATATGGATGCTTGTCTTACAGCTTTAGAAAGAAAGTACCAACTACTAGAGATGGAGGAGTATACGTTCCATGCATTTGAAATCGCACTATTATATAAAGAGAACGGGAATGATGCTAAGGAGTAGGTAAAGTTCATTGCATGCCTTGTGACTCATTTCGATGCTACTCACTCGGTCATAAGCGAACAGGGTACTCACTTTTAGAGTATTTTAAAACGAGTTTTCAAACTAACTAGAATAACTAATTTATTGATCATCGCTTACCACCCACATGCAAGTAGTCCGAGGAAGTGACAAATCATGAGCTTCACCTCATTCTTGGAAAGACGATCGATCAATCTCCGAGGATTTGGTCAATCAAGCTCGATGAGGGTCTTTGGGCCTTTCGAACTCGCCTTCAAGACTCCTATTGATCGACACTTCAACTTGTCGACTATTTTATGGTAAGTCTTGTCATTTATCAGTCAACCTTGCGCATAAACCATTATGGGCGATGAAGCGACTAAATATGGATGCTAGTCTTACAACTTTAGAAAGAAAGTACCAATTGCTAGAGATGGAGGAGTACAGGTTCCATGCATTCAAAAGTGGACTATTATATAAACGGAAAGGTAATGATGCTAAAGTACAGGTAAAGTTCATTCCATTCCTTGTCACTCATTTCGAAGCCCCTCACCCGGTCATAAGCGATCGGGATACTCACTTTCAGAGTATTTTCAAACGAGTTTTCAAACTAACTAGAATAACTCATTTATTGATCATCGCTTACCACCCACATGCAATTAGTCTGGAGGAAGTGACGAATTATGAGCTCGAGCTTATTCTTGGAAAGACGATCGATCAATAACTAAGAAATTGGCCAATCAAGCTCGATGAGTCTCTTTGGGCCTTTCCAACTGCCTTCAAGACTCGTATCGATCGGCACTTCACATTGTCGACTATTTAGCGGTATGTCTTTTCATTTATGAGACAACCTTAAGCATAAACCATTATGGGCGATGAAGCAATTAAATATGGATGCTTCGGTCTTACTAGTTTAGAAAGAAAGTACCAACTACTAGAGTTGGAGAAGTACGAGAGTTCCATGCATTCAAAAGGGCACTATTTTATAAAGAGAAAGGTAATGATGCTAAGGTGCAGGTAAAGTTCATTCCATGCCTTGTCACTCATTTCGACGCCCCTCACTCGGTCATAACCGATCAGGGTACTCACTTTCAGAGTATTTTCAGACGAGTTTTCAAACTAACTCGAATAACTTATTTATGGATCATCACGTACCACCCACATGAAACTAGTCTGGAGGAAGAGACGAATCATGAGCTCCAACTGATTCTTGGAAAGACGATCGATCAATCTCTGAGGAATTGCCAATCAAGCTCGATGAGTCTCTTTGGGCCTTTCCAACTTCCTTCAAGACTCGTATCGATCGGCACTTCACATTGTCGACTATTTAATGGAAAGTCTTGTCATTTATGAGGCAACCTTGAGCATAAACCACTATGGGCGATGAAGCTACTAAATATGGATGCTAGTCTTACAGCTTTAGACAGAAAGTACCAATTACTAGGGATGGAGGAGTAGAGGTTCCATGCATTCAAAAGTGGACTATTATATAAAGAGAAAGGTAATGATCCTAAAGTGCAGGTAAAGTTCATTCCATGCCTTGTCACTCATTTCGATGCCCCTCACTCGGTCATAAGCGATCGGGATACTCACTTTCGAGTATTTTGAAACGAGTTTTCAAACTAACTAGAATAACTAATTTATTGATCATCGCTTACTACCCACATGCAAGTAGTCTGGAGGAAGTGACGAATCATGAGCTCGAGCTAATTCTTGGAAAGATGATCAATCAATCTCTGAGGAATTGGTCAATCAATCTCGATGTGGGTCGTTGGGCCTTTCGAAGCGCCTTCAAGACTCCTATCAATCGACACTTCAACTTGTCGACTATTTTATGGTAAGTCTTGTAATTTATCAATACACCTTGAGCATAAATCATTATGGGCGATGAAGCAATTAAATATGGATGCTGGTCTTACATCGGTTTAGAAAGAAATTACCAACTACTAGAGTTGGTGGGGTACGAGGTTCCGTGCATTCAAAAGTGCACTATTTTATAAAGAGAAAGATAATGATGTTAAGGTGTAGGTAAAGTTCATTCCATGCCTTGTCACTCATTTCGACGCCCCTCACTCGGTCATAACCGATCAGGGTACTCACTTTCGGTGTATTTTCAAACGAGTTTTCAAACTAACTCGAATAACTCATTTATTGATCATCGCTTACCACCCACATGCAAGTAGTCTAGAGCATGTGACGAATCATGAGCTTGAGCTGATTCTTGGAAAGAGGATCGATCAATCTCTGAGGTATTGGTCAATCAAGCTCGATCAGGCTCTTTGGGCCTTTCGAACTGCCGTAAAGACTCATATCGATTTGCACTTCACCTTGTCGACTATTTTATGTCAAGTCTTGTCATTTATCAGTCAACCTTGAGGATAAACCATTATGGGCGATGAAGTGACTAAATATGGATGCTTGTCTTACAGCTTTAGAAAGAAAGTACCAACTACTAGAGATGGAGGAGTATACGTTCCATGCATTTGAAATCGCACTATTATATAAAGAGAACGGGAATGATGCTAAGGAGTAGGTAAAGTTCATTGCATGCCTTGTGACTCATTTCGATGCTACTCACTCGGTCATAAGCGAATGGGTACTCACTTTTAGAGTATTTTAAAACGAGTTTTCAAACTAACTAGAATAACTAATTTATTGATCATCGCTTACCACCCACATGCAAGTAGTCCGGAGGAAGTGACAAATCATGAGCTTCACCTCATTCTTGAAAAGACGATCGATCAATCTCCGAGGATTTGGTCAATCAAGCTCGATGAGGGTCTTTGGGCCTTTCGAACTCGCCTTCAAGACTCCTATTGATCGACACTTCAACTTGTCGACTATTTTATGGTAAGTCTTGTCATTTATCGATCAACCTTGCGCATAAACCATTATGGGCGATGAAGCGACTAAATATGGATGCTAGTCTTACAACTTTAGAAAGAAAGTACCAATTGCTAGAGATGGAGGAGTACGGAGTTCCATGCATTCAAAAGTGGACTATTATATAAACGGAAAGGTAATGATGCTAAAGTGCGAGGTAAAGTTCATTCCATTCCTTGTCACTCATTTCGAAGCCCCTCACCCGGTCATAAGCGATCGGGATACTCACTTTCAGAGTATTTTCAAACGAGTTTTCAAACTAACTAGAATAACTCATTTATTGATCATCGCTTACCACCCACATGCAATTAGTCTGGAGGAAGTGACGAATTATGAGCTCGAGCTTATTCTTGGAAAGACGATCGATCAATAACTCGAGAAATTGGCCAATCAAGCTCGATGAGTCTCTTTGGGCCTTTCCAACCGCCTTCAAGACTCGTATCGATCGGCACTTCACATTGTCGACTATTTAGCGGTATGTCTTTTCATTTATGAGACAACCTTAAGCATAAACCATTATGGGCGATGAAGCAATTAAATATGGATGCTGGTCTTACTAGTTTAGAAAGAAAGTACCAACTACTAGAGTTGGAGAAGTACGGAGTTCCATGCATTCAAAAGGGAACTATTTTATAAAGAGAAAGGTAATGATGCTAAGGTGCAGGTAAAGTTCATTCCATGCCTTGTCACTCATTTCGACGCCCCTCACTCGGTCATAACCGATCAGGGTACTCACTTTCAGAGTATTTTCAGACGAGTTTTCAAACTAACTCGAATAACTTATTTA